>JBBPDI010000023.1:23448867-23464270 GCA_037974545.1 Cucumis variabilis | reverse complement strand
AGAGTGTTCGCAATTATGAACTTTAAACAGTCATATTTTTCAGCTAAGGCTTGGTAAGTTCTGTTGTACTCTTCAAGCATGTATTTGATTTCTAGGTTTCTGTTTCGGTAATGCCCATCTTCTTCCAAAAGTGTCACTATTGCCTTCATTTTCTTGTTTATGTCTGTTACAGTTGGAACTGGTTAATATTTCAATCAACAAAAGATACTTCATAGCCTAAATAACAATTTTAGTCTTACGGTTTCTTAGTTTCGAAGTATTTGTGAAAACTAGATGCATTAGACTTTCATCCAATTTAACTGATTCACCTATTTTAAATTCAATTTATTTAAGAAAGGAAGTTCATCCATTTGAATACCTGCTCATTTTATCTCTACCACATCTAGGCATATACTTTTTCTTCTCTCTTTTTCTTGTACAACTACATTAGTCTGGAGATTTTAAACTCCAACCTCAAGAAAAGAAGTATATCAATTACCCCGCCGAGCTATACTAATATTAACATTTAGAAAAGTACATCTAGTCTAGTAATACTAGAGTCAATTTAAGAAAATTTAACCAAACCACATAGACTGAATTGAAACTTATGAAAGTGAAAGTGAACCATATGCCAACCATGGAATCGAAACGGTCATTTAACCTACTTTAGAGTTATGAGAACGAGAGAGGAAAAACCTGAATGAGGAGTGTGAAGGGCGGAGGAATGAAGAGGAGTGTCAGAGCTGCTTGTGTCTGTTAAACAAAGGAGGCTTTGTTTTTCCATTGCAACGTGTTTTTAATTGTTCTGTTTCTTCTGAATGGGAACAGGGGGGAACTGAATTGGGAGTAAGAAAATAGAAGCAACAAAGAAGGCAGAGGGAAAGCTACAAAGCAGCAGGGTTTAGAATAATAGAAGGCTGAAAATGGAGGTAATGAATCTCTTCCATTTCCTTTAAAAGATTCCATTTTTTATACAAATTAAATGAGAAACTTATTGCTCTCAATCTCATTCTTGATACGCTTCTTTTATTGCTTTGCAAGACAATAAAAAAAATATCCGTTAGTCACTGAAGAAATCTCGATAGCAAATTGTCAGTTTTCTTAGCTGAAATATGTTGGATTCCTCCGTTCTCTATTTTCCGTTATCTTTTGTTTTAAGACGAAAAGTTCCTATTTGTTTTTTACCATAATGTGGGGAGGCGAATCATCGAGGCCGCCACGGTAATAAAAACTTCATGTTAATTAACTTTTGCGTCATTTTGGTACAAAAAAGTTCCGATTTTATCACTCAGGCTTAAATTTGTATAACTTTTGATTCCATCCCACCCAAGATTAAATTTGGATAAGTTGTAACTTGTTGATTTAATTAAAAGTTTACTTCATGAACTTTTAAGACTCTCTATTTTATCTTCAAACTTTCTAAACCGTAAGAAGTATTAGGTTTTTAAACTTTTAATTTTGTATCTAATATGTTGAATTTTTCTTTGAATACAATTAATGAACAAAATTATTTACAAATATAGCAAAAATGTCAATATCTATTAATGCTAGACATTGATAGGCTATCTTTTATCATTAATGACATCGATAGACATTGATAGATGTTTTATGAGGTCAATGATATGAGTGTCAATGGTTGATGGACAATAAAATTTTGTTTTATTTGTAAATATTTTCAATAGTTATGTCATTTAAAATAATTACTCTAAGAGATCGTTTGGTTTAAGGTTTTATAGATGATTGATAATAAAAGATGCTTGGAAATGGAATACTTAGGAATAAGATGTCTGCGAATCAAAGATTATAGGGTTTGGTCGTGCATGTAAAACGTTATCGAAATATTGTAGACAAAAAATATGTTTAATTTAATGCAGAAAAGTTATATAAATTTAATAGATTAATTAATTAAACAATACATAGGTAAACATTAATTAATTTGAAATCAATAATAATTTTAGTTATAAATACTTGAAAATTGAGCAATTGATAATTAATATTTAAGATATTATCAAAAATTGAAAAATAGGAAAAATATTCATGTTTCATAGAAAAATTAAGTGTAATGAATGTTTGTTCGAATGAGATTTTCAGAGAAATTTGATTTCTGGAGTTGAATTTAAGTTGATGTATTTTTATTGATTTGATGCGATGTGGTTTGATCTCTAAAATTTGATTCTCTGATTCTCTCTCAATTGAACGTCTACGCTTGATTTGGAGGAAGCAGAACATTTGAAGTTGATTGAACATCTATGCTTGATTTGAGGAAGCAGAGCACTTGAAGTTGGTTGAACGTCAACGCTTGATTTGAGGAAGTGGAGCACGTGATATTTTTGAAGTTGGTTTAATGTTTATGCTTGATTTGAGGAAACGAAGCACGTGATGTTCTTGAAGTTGAAGTCTTGAAAGAAAATTTGTATCTTCTAAGGAGCTTCAATCTTCGAGGGTGGTCGTCTTCAGAATTTGGGAAATCTTCTAGCTCTTGGGAGAATTCTCTGGTCTAGAGTAAAAAAATTTCAATCCTTACAAATGAGGAGAAATCCTCTATTTATAGAGTTCTCTAGTGAGTTTTACGAGCTTAAGTTCGATTGGTCCATGGACGAAACTCACGGGTTCAACCACATGAACTTCGTTCAAGTAAATAATATTTAATTGAACCAAGATAATTAACATGATCCAACGGTTATGATGAAAACATGTGACATTATTAGAATTGGCCAATTTACATTTTCAATTTTAATTTAGAACACATGTCAATTTTTTAATTAGTTCTAACTCAATTATTTATATTTTTTATCATTATTTTAATAAATGGTATGATAATTTGTGATTGGTCTAAAAATTTTTTATTCAACAATGTTAACGATTTTTTGGTCTATTAAGGGTAAATATATATATATATATATATATATATATATATATAGATAGATAGATAGATAGATAGATAGATAGACACACACACTATGTTTTTGAAAAAACATCTTAATCATTTTAAGGAATTAATAATTAAAATTAATGGTTTTTCAAAAAAAATACAACAAAGCTACAACATATTTACATAATATAGAACAATTTCGAAAATAGAAAAAGCTTGCCCACAATGAAAAATACCAAAATGCTCCCGTAATATATTTGGTACACGATCTTGATACAAGGTCGTCTAGATTTGATAACGACTTTTTTCAAGATTTCTTTGGTACATGATCATTTAAATTTGATTTAACTGTTCTTTGCTACCCAAATCTAAACGATTTTTTACTAGATTTTGTACACAATTGTTTAGATTGAGTATTTTAAGATTCTTTGGTACATTATTATTTTCGTTTAGACTTGTGCGTTTAGATTTGGTCAAATCTAAATGAACGAATGCCCAAATCTAAATGATGATCGTGTACCAATATTCAATGATTTTTTTTCAAGATGTTTTATATTTGTATACGAATAGTAGAAAAAAGATGATAGAAAGGAAAAGAAAAATTGCGAAAGAAAGAGATAGAAAGGAAGGGCAAACATGAAATATTTTTAAAAAATGGTTGACTTCATGGGTTTTGATTTTGTTACAAGCACTGTAAATATTTTGATGTTTTGTTATATTTATAAAAATTTCTCTAAAATTAACTCATTGCTATATTTAATGAAATAGTTTAATTATAATCTAATACTTAATCATATTATAATTAATTAAGTTTATGGTTTGTAATTTCAATCTTAATTAAATAATATAAGAAAATAAAATACAATATAATATATTACATAAAAATGGAAAAAACGAGATCGGAGTATTAAATTAAAATTAGAGGCAGTTTTAAAAATAGTAAAATAAATTAAAATATTTACAATATCAAAATTTTGAAATTCTATCACTGATAGTATTTTATCACTATAACATATCAATGACTATCAGTTATAGAATTAAAAATATTTTATAAAATTTGTTATTTTAAAATTTTTTCCTTGAAACTAACAAAAAAAATTGCTTGATTATTTAAAAAAACAATAAAGTAATAAATTGTTATTATTAAAAAATGAATTTTTGTACTGACTAAATTTAATTAATCTTAGTTTATCACTGAAATATATTTAATACATTTTTAATTAAATATATTTAAGGGGTATTTTTAAAAATAGCAAAATAAATTAAAAGATTTATAAGCTATAACAAAATTTTGGATTCTATCAATGATAGTCTTCTATCATTATAACATATCAATGACTATAAGTGAGAATTTAATATAAGTTGTAAATATTTTGTAAAATCTACTATTTTTAAAAATTTCTCTTTATTTAATACATACATTGTTAGCTAGTTAATCAATAATTTGTATAAAGAAATAATTGTATTCATTTAATAATTTTTTTAATTGTAAAATAAGTTTGGTAAATATTTTAACAGATTATTACTAGTTTATTAAAATAAATATTTTATAGTAATTGTATTTCAAATGAATATTTATATATATATATATATATAAAACAAATAGAGAGGGGAATTTGTGGAAAATAAGGATGCCTCAAAATCAATTATTCTCAAAGAAAAGTTTGAAAACCGAAAAACAAACATTAGTTTTAAATATTTTTGTCTAAATATTTACAAAATATACTAAAATTTCAATTTAATTAAAGATAAACGTCGAATAATGATAGATATGAATTTTTGTAATATTTTATAATTTTCTTTTTTACATTTTGTTATATTCGAAAATGCCAAAAAAATAAAATAATTAACAAGATATAAACTTCATATTCAATAGGACCCTATATTTTCAATTTTGTCGGTTAGGTTCGTGGTTTCTTCTTTCTCAAAAAGACGGTCAAATAGATTAGGGATCCATTAAACTCAAAATTGGTCATTCAATAATCTGGAGGACATAAACGAAAACCGACATTTTTTAAATCTCATGGGTATGAACACAATTGAAAGTTGAGTAAACATCAGATGTTTTTAATGTTTATGACTAATCCACATAAAATGAAAAACTCAAAGACTTAACTTTTAATTTGATGCAAATTTTAAATATACATAAACATATTCGGCTAAATTCAAAATATTTCCAAAATTTGTACTTAGGTTTAAAACATCCTTCAACTTTGTAAACTAAAAAAAAAAGGTGTTGAAAAATATTCCTACGCTTCTTAAAAAGTATATTTGGTTATTAAGTTTTAAAATCCTTTTGGTTCCATTATTTGTATTTGTTATTTACCATTTTGGTAAATTTTGAAATTTCGTGAGATTTTATATTTTAACTTAAATTTTTTGTATTTTTTAAAAAAGAAAAAAAGAAAAAAAACCTAACATTTTGATTTTGATTTTATTTGCTTAGAAGAGATAATAATTAAATATATATATATATATATATATAAAATCGAAGTCTTTACATAAAAAATGAGGATATACATATAATTTGTTCTAACATTGATTCTTTTTAAACTCATTATAATTTCGAATAAATTGATCATTATATTAACG
This sequence comes from Cucumis variabilis, assembly GCA_037974545.1. Classification (NCBI taxonomy): domain Eukaryota; kingdom Viridiplantae; phylum Streptophyta; class Magnoliopsida; order Cucurbitales; family Cucurbitaceae; genus Cucumis; species Cucumis variabilis. The sequence continues at coordinate 23,458,827 of JBBPDI010000023.1, read as the reverse complement.
ATAGAAACACCAAAGTAAATATAGTTCAATTTTTAACAACCAAGAGATTTATGGTTTGGATCTTTTTCTCTTATTGTACTAAAAAGTGAGATGAACATTTTTAAAGTTAAAGGGCATTCTTTTTTTTTATAATTTAGACTTTTCACAATTGTGAAGGGTTTTTTATTTTATTTTTCTTTAATGAATATTGTGGTTTATATATGTGTGTGTGTTTAACAATAGTCTTGGGTTGAAAACTCAACTTTCCATGTGATTAATTTTTAACAATGGTCTTGGTTTCAAAACCCGACCTTTTTTTTTTATTATTATTATTTTAATTTGTAACTAATCTAACTAAAAAATTAATTTATATAAATCCTTCCTGAAATTTCAATTCTCTTTCATCTGTTTTTAATTTTATGAAAACTTATAATTATATTTTCTATAATTAAAAAAATACGATTGTTGAAGCATTTTTTTAAATGATTCCTATTTGAAAAAAATCTAAATTAAAGTGTATGTATCAATGTTTTACATCCATTTAAAATTTTAAAAAAATCAATGTGTTTCACAACTCGAATATTGTCGATTTTGAGTTGGTTGTCATCATCGATTTTGAACTCTATGTTGCTCTGACTTTTCTTAATTCTCTGATTCTTCTTGGTATTCTTGTGGATCTGATACCTTTACCATTGCTTCATAGTACGTATATTCATTATGTTCTTCATGACTGCGTTCATGTCCATGCATGTATGAAGTTGATGGACCGACATCTATGTATAAGATGTACCGACCTCTAAATCACAATATCCTGTACCGATCCCCAAATCATTATATCCTTAACCAAATGCTGACATCATCATCATCGAACTACCATAATCAATATGACTTTGTGTCTGCGTGTCATAGGAGGCATGAAAGGAGATTTTCGTAGGATCATTAAAGATGCAAAGTGGTTTTGCAAAAATATGTAAGAATTAAATAGAAACAGGTAATAGAATCACAAAAGAAATCAAGCAATGGTAAAGAAAATACAAACAGGTAAAAACCTACCAAAAATAATCCTTCAAAGAATTGAAAGAGAAATACTCAAGTTACCAAAACGTAGCATAATGTAAGTAGGGGTCGTATCCACGAGAAACTATAGTCCGGTCAAGGAAAGCTAAGAATCTCAAATATACCATTCGTAATTTCAAGAATTGAGAAAAGAATTATGTCGTAGTAAGGGGGTTTGGAAACATGTAAAAGAAAATCAAGATAATCAAGATAGAGATATGAGAAATGGGGTAGAATTTTTCAAGAATCAATTGCAAAAAAAATTTAAGATTCTTCAAGATTAAAAGATAGGGAATTAGAATTGCGTTGTCCAATTCAATTATAGAAGAAAAGCTCGATGACTGTCGCGTGGCCACCTTTGACCACCTTCTCCATCGGCTGTTTTCAATGATCGTCAACAAGAAACTTCAGGCAACCAATTTCATGCAATTATTGCCCCCCAATCATCGAAACTACCGTTTTCTTTATGACTGTCATCAGTAAACTTCCGGTGACCGCTGCTGCTAACCTTCGATCACCATTTTTCAATCACCGTCAATTGTCATTGTCGACCTCTACTATGAGTATTTTTCAACGATGGATGATGACCAACTTTTATTTACGAACAAGTGAAGAAGGAAGTTTAATATAATTAATTAGTTAGTTAAATAAATTTTCAAATATAAAATATAACCACACAGAATAATTTAAAATCATTTTTAAGTATTTGAAAAAAAGTTTGGAACCAAACTTGAATTTAGTTATTTAGATGTTTTTTTAGAAGGAAACAAGTGCCCAGGGGGAGCCCCTGAACAACAGTATTATTAAAAGAGGAGAAATACAAAGGGCTAGAGAGTAGCCCAAGCTCTTAATTTAGAAGAGCGGGAAAGTTGAGAGCTATGGAGTTGGGGGAATAATCTTTAAAAAGCTGGTGACGACTACACCACATACCAATGAGATTACAACAATCCTCCCATAGATTAGATAAACTAGTTTGCTTGTTGGCAAAAATTCTATTGTTGCGCTCTGTCCAAATTTTCCATAAAATTGCAGTTGAAGCAGTGATGGAAATTATGTCCATAAAATTTCCATTTGATGTTTTAAGGAATCCCATAGATATCTAGCCGATTTGCAATTAACCAAAAGATGGTCGCTGGTTTCGCAATCTGAATAACACATGACACACCAGTTTGGATTGAGGCTCGACTTCGGTTGTCTTCTTTGAAGGATGTCTGTTGTGTTGATACTCCCATGAAGAATAGACCAAAGGAAAAATTTGCATTTCTTTGGAATTGAGGATTTCCAAAGGGATGAAAGAATAGTCTCCTGGAAACCAAGGATGGCTGCGTTGGTTTGAATAGATCTTTTGACCGAAGCAACTTAAAAGGATTTAGAATTTTCGAAATTCCATAACGGAATACAACTACCTTTGTCTTCATCGGGGATAGGCAAAATCGAAGTGATTTGGGTCCAAAGAGACAACTCTCTGTTGTTTAAAGGTCTATGAGCTTTAAGGTCCCAAGCCTTCGCATTAGAATTCCACATGTCCTTGATTGAATTGTTTTTCGCTTGGGAAAGGGCGTAGAATCTTGGAAAGGCAGTAGCCAGAGCCCCATGATTGTTCCAATTATCATGCCAGAATAATAAATTTTCCCCATTGTTAATCTTCCAATTGATGTTATTTTCGAACCAAACTAAACCTTTGGTGATATTTCTCTAGTGAGCTTTGGCAGTGCTGAACTTACTTAAAGTGGGGATTTTTCCGGGAGCTCTTTCACTGTATTTAGCAGAAATGATTTGTCTCCAGAGGGCGGACAACTCATTTAGGTACCTCCAAAGCCATTTGCATAGCAGAGAGAAATTGGTTTCTTGAACCTTGGAAATCCCCAGGCCACCTTTCGTGAGAGGAGTAGTAATCTTGTTCCAGTTGATTAAATGGCAACCTTTGTTGTTACCAGAGCCCTTCCACAGGAAATTTCTCCAGAAATTTTCAATTCTTTTCTGCGTAACAATCTGGGCTTTGAACACTGACAGTTGGTATGTAGGCAAACTAGCAAGAGAAGCTTTAATAAGAGTAAGTTTACCTCCTTTGGAGATCAGAGAATAGTTCCAGTGATTGAGCTTCCTGTTTATTTTGTCTTCAATTTTTCCCAAAAAGAGCAAGAATTTGGATTTCCACCTAGGGGGACACCAAGATAGAAGATTGGGAAAAAGGTGAAAGGAATGTTCCAATTGTTGGCGATTTCATTCGTTCGGTTGATTGAAACATTAACGGGGCTAATGGTGGATTTGGAAAGGTTTATGTTCAGCCCAGAAGATTTTTCAAAGAGGTTTAAAGCCATTCTCAAGTTTGATAGATAATCATCATTATCTTTAAGAGAAGAATGTCATATGCAAAGAGAATATGAGTTAAGCTGCAGTTGTTGTTGAACGTGACTCTTTTAATCGAATTATTATTCTCCAAGTGAGATAATAATCTACTAAAATAATCCATTGCAATCACAAAAATGAAGGGGGAGATGGGATCCCCTTGGCGGATTCCCCTTTGAGCTTTGATTCGACCATGAGGTTTACCATTGATGAAGACCGAGTACACAACATTGCTGATACAGGCTTTGATCCAATTTCTCCATTTGGGGGGATAGTTTTTAACCTGAAGCATGTAGTTGATAAATCTCCAATTGATCTTATTGAAGGCTTTTTCAAAGTACAACTTGATGACAAACCCCTTGGTTTTGCTAGCCTTCCAATAATCTACTACTTCGTTGGCCATAAGAATTGCGTCAGTAATTTGGTGGCCTTTGATAAAAGCAACTTGATTTGGAGAAATAGAATCCGAAAGAGTAATCTTCATTCTGTTAGTCAGCACTTTAGCAATGATTTTGTAAAGGAAAGTGGTGAGACTAATAGGACGAAAGTCTTTGGGCATATTGCTACAGTTCTTTTTTGGGAATTAAGGCTAAGAAGGTGTTGTTGATATTTTTATTTATGATCCTTTTGGAGTGGAAATCCTCAAAAACTTTCATGAGATCCTTTTTAATTGAGCTCCAGAAAGTTTTGTACAGAAGAAGGGGGAAACCATCCAGACCGGGCGCTTTATTGCCATAACTGGAGAAGACAACACTCTTAATTTCATCCTCATCAAAAGGGCGACAGAGGGAGCTATGGAAAGAATTGTAAATGGGCGTCTAGTTGAGATTCTCAATGAGCATAATACGATGATTTTCTCTGTAGAAGAGAGCTTCGAAATATCTACTAAAAGTGTTGGCAATAGTTTCGTTGGTTGCATAGGTAATACCATTCTCATCTTTGATCTCAAAGATCAAGCTATTCTTTTGATTTACAAAGTAGGTGTGGTGGAAGAAACTTGTGTTTCATCTCCGTATCTGATCCAAAACTTTTTGGCTCTCATAGCCCAAACTTGAGATTCCTTAGTTGAGAGGTTTAGAAGATCTGATTTTAGAGAAATACGCCTGATACTGTCTTCATTGCTCATAGTATTAGATTCTTCCATTATATCAATATCATCAATTTCTTTGATGATTGAGCTTTTTTTTTTGGCCATGGAGTTTAGCTTATCAGACTGCCACGACTTAATATAATTTGCTAAATTTTTTAGACTCTAAATAAAACTAAAGCCTGGATGACCTTCTATCTTGGCATTCGTCCACCAAAAATCAAAATTTCTCTTAAGTCTCCCTCGAGCAAAATCGTGTTTAGCCTGAAGGGAGCCGACCCCCAGCTAATATTAGGCTATTCGAGAACAATAGAATGGTGATCAGATGTTATTCTTGGAAGAGACCTAGAGTAATTTGAGCTGAAGAACTGATCCCATTGATAGTTGAAAAGGAACCTGTCTTATCGTAAAAGGACTGGAGAGTTCCTGAGATTGGACCAGGTGAATCTGTTGTTGGAAAGAGGGGGATCAATTAAATTATTGGTTCGGATGAAATTGTTGAACTTTGTTATACTTGTTTTAGCCGAGGTAGTTGTAGTGGTTTCTTCCAAACTTCTTATGATGTTGAAATCACCTCCCAATAACCAAGAGAAATTTTTGAAATTGTTCAGCTTCCCAAGGTCTTCCCAGAATGAATCGCGATTTTTTCTGCTGGCCAGCCCATAAACTGCAGATAACCACCAATTTATGCCTTTTGATATATAGTTGGCAGAGATTGTGTAAGAACCTTTCAGGTAGAAGCAAAAAGAGTGTCTTAGGTTGTTCCATAAAATTAAGATTCCTCCCGAATTGCCGATAGAGTCTAAAGCTACCCAATTAATACTATTAGAAGGCCACAAAGATTTAATTATTTTTCTATTGATACTTTTCAGCTTGGTTTCACATAAGATAACAAAATCTGGAGAGTAGGACAAAATAGTACTTTTTATTAGGGTTCTTTTAGCGGGAGAACCTAACCTTCTGACATTCCAAGAAAGCACTTTCATTTAACACTGGTAGACTCCTTAATAGAAGTATCTTTTGAGATTTCCTTTGAGTTTGCCGAATTGGAATTTTTTTTTGTTGCAGTTGCTGTCTTCTTTAGACCAGGGAGAAAGTTTCAGTTTGTTTTTGGTAAGCCATGTGGATAGTTTCTCTTTGAAGAAGTCAGAATGATCATCCCAATCCGTGGTCCTTTCGACCGTTTTTCCTATGCCATTGCATTTGAATTTGCTGATTTGCACGTAAATATCTTTCTCTTTATTATTTTTTGCCTGTAATAAAGATGGTGGAGTTTCTGGAACAACTTCAATATTCTCTGTTGGTGGGCCAATGTTGGTGCATGGATCCTTACTAGTTGTATTTTCAGTATCCGATAGAGGGAAACTTCCTAGATCCACTGAGAGTTTCAAACCATTAATGTCAAACTCATTAATGATGGGGGGGGGGGGGCTTGCCTTTGTTGAACACTCGGATTTTCCACCTTGCTTTAATTCTACAATGAAGTATTGGGGACTTGCTTCGTCTGCTGCTCCCTCCATTTATCTTTTGTTTTTTGCCATGTGTATTTCTGTTAGGGGACCATCGAGCTGGAGCATTTTTGGGATTGTACAAATTTTTGTCTTGTTTTGAGGGGAATGAAAGGAGACCTTTCTTTTGGTTGTGGGTTTAATAGGAAGGGAGACAAATTTGTCATTATTAGGAATTAATTTCCCTTTCCCTTTATCCAATGAGTTATCAATAGAAGACTTTGGACGGCTTATCTTCTCCATACAACTTGTAGTTTCCTTAAATGCAACTGATATAGAACAATCTCTTTTGCTAGATTTGGACTGCTGCTCATTGATGACACTATAATCATTTGCATGAGGGGAGGATCTACTGTTTGGATTCTGATTTGAATTCTTCAACTGTTCATTTCTCATTTGGTTTCTTACTGGAATGGTGGCTTCTCCTTCAACAAAAAAATATTGTTCTGATTCCGGGTTGAATTCATAAAAAACCGTGGCTGCCTGACGCTTGAAAGAACTATGAACATGAATATCTCTTTCCACCAACCATTTCCCTTTCGAAGGAGCGACAGTTTGAATTAGAAACTTGTTACCTTCATTGTCGAACAATCTGATATTTGCTGGAACAAACCCTGAATAATTGTATTGGACTTTAGTTTTGGCTTCCACTAGGTTAGTGCCTTCTGAAGTTTCAGCTGCAACTTTGATAAAACCTCCACATGCCAAACCAATTTGCTTAAAAACCTTAAGATTGCACATGCTCAACGGAATATCTCTGAACTTTAGCCAACCCCCATAGCTCGGAATAAGTTTTGGTTTTGCGTGCAGCTCCAAGGACCATTTCTCAAACTTAACGAAGTATTTTCCCACCGTTGACCATCCTTTGTTGTGACATAAAAGGGATGCTGGAACTGAATTTTTGAAGTTTACAAAAGCTTTTTCTGGATGAAATGGTTTAAAGGAGAATACTTCCTCAGTTTGCTTCTTCAAGTTGTTCATAATTTTGTGCCAATCATCGTGAAAATACCTCCTAGTGATGATAACAGCATTATCTAGGATTATAGGTGATTGTAGAGATGCTTTGTTTGAAGTGTTTGAGTCTGAAGAGAAACCTGAGGATGAATGGCTACTATTACTTGAGCTGCCTTCAGAGACTGCTTTCACATAGGTTCTCCTTAAGGGGATTTCTATCGGTGGAGAGTAAAGAGGTTCTGGATTGGGGTTAGGACTGAAGGATGGTCTGGTTTTGGCTTCCACTTCTACATTTGGAGTAATCATCAAGAGGAAAGAGACCCAACCGCTTTTATCAATGCCCTCAGAAACCAGAATGCAAGCTTTTCTCCCTCGGTAGTCGACTCTATATATTTCCGCTGTACATCCCTTATAGTTTCTAGTTTTTCTTATCCAGAGACAATGATCTTCGTTTCTAGTTTCTAGGAAGAAACGATTTGTGCTAGGAGTGACTATCAAACTTTTCCTTGTGTTTCTTACCCATTCGAGTGTCTCAGGAGTTACTTCCACAAAAAATGCCTTATGTGCATCCATTTCAGTCAGCCAGTAGAGGACTGGTTTTGCATATTTGTCTAGTGAGAGTACAAATTCCTTTTTTCGATTTTGCATGAGCGGGGAAGATGCTTGAAAAACGCCATTTTTGAATGAACTTACTAGTCTATAGGTAGAGAGAAGAAGAAGCAAAAGATGAGGAATATGGCAGGGATGTGTACCTTTTAAAGTTGTTGCATGAAGAAGGATCATGATGAGTGAAGTAAATGCTGTCTGAAGCTGAGTAGTTAATGTTGCTAGCAGTCATTTTTGTGGACAATAACTAATAATATGCGTTTTCCGGCGACATGAAATGCAGTTGCGGCCGATGGGATGCTAAGAGAGAGGAGGGAGGGAGCGCCATAAGTTATTTCTGACTCTATTTGAGAAGTTTTTACTTTTTCATCATAGTTATTTAGATGTTAAAAGATCACTTTTACAATATTGGTTGTAAGTAAATTTCTTTTTCTAAAATCATAATTTCAACTATCACTCTCAAATACGCTCTAGTGTTTAATACCTTGGATTCTGACATTGTGTGAAACTCCTCTCAACTAGTTATCTACCCTTCAAGTTAGCAAACTTCCTTCACCGATGAATCTTAATTAAGTAGATGGAAAACTCCTTCTTCACAACTGAGTCTCATGCTGTCCCTAAGACTGAGAATCTCGTTTCGACAATAATTTCATTATATATTTAACACATTTTATATTTCATAGATGAAATACTTACACATCCAAATATAATGAGCAAAGAGTTATAACACAATGATGCACAATTCGTCTTATACCGATCAAAAACTCACTAAAACAAATAAGAAAAGAAACAACTCTGAACATAATTTTCTTTTAATAAACAAATCCAACAAAGGAAACAAAACCCCATTTAGAAAAGATACGTCGGGCCTCAATAAAGAAAAATAAAGAGTAGAATAATGTAGCTGAAAGATCCAAATAAGAAAAGAAAATATGCTATGGGAAAATAACCTTTTGTCTAAAACAAATGTTATCAAGACCATATTTGAGACAACTGCAGAACCACCACAAGAAGTACTGATAGAAAAAATATAAAGTGAACCAACAAATGCTAGAAACCATAAATTTGTTTGCACATACCTTACCCATGAGACTCCTTGACATTGATGAAGTGTGTCTGAAACTACCTAATGAAACTACTCTATCCTTTTTATTCCAAACTTTTAAATTTATTTACTTTTTGAAAATTAATAGATATCTTTTACATATAAATATTTTGGTATAATTTAGACCACACACATCTTTGTAAATCTCGTTGGTCATAATTTATATGTGACAAAATTTTCTTCCTGCATTTTAATTTTTTTATGTGATGATGAGAATAAAGTGTATAAAAATGAGTATATCTAGCTACATTTAGTAGATTAATTAGATTTAAGAGTTTTGTACGTATGTCAAGAGTTGAAGATGTATGAGAGAGAAAATTGCATAGGTGAAAGATTAGAAATTAAAGAAAAAAAAAACTTAGAGAGATGAGAAAGAGAGGTGATGTTAAAATTAAATTAGTTAATATATTAATTGAAGAAGATTGAGTAAAATAAGGAGTTTAGTGTATTTTTGAGAAGCTATATAACTGTGTTTGTGGTCAACACGCAAAAGGCGTAGACAAGTCACCATTTTTGACTCGGAACAAAAAGGAGGGCACTTAAAAAAGTTACACAACTCACCATTTTTCACATGGAATATATAAAAAGCCTGTTGTTGTTATTTTTGTTTTAAATGATCAGTTTTGCAAAAATATATAAAAAATATTATGTTTATTTGTAATACTTTGTTGTAGGTTGTCACCTATAAATACTCAATTTTTGCTCTAAATATTTAAAAACAAATCTGTAATAAATTTTAATCTTATCAAAATTAATCAAATAATAATGAGAAAAAATATTTGCTATACAACTAAATTTTAGAAGTCATATTAATTAAACTAAATCGAACATAGGGAAATTGAAGCTTTCACGTTGATCATAATAAATCATATTAATCATTCATTCATTTTGGGAATTAAAATGAAATATTTAAGAAGAGATATAGATTAAAAAGAAAAAGAAAATTCAAAATTGAAATGAAATATTGGAAGGTAAGTTTGAAATTTGTGAATATTGGAAAATAGTGGCGGCTCTTCAATGGCGGCTCTTCTTTCTCTAATAATATTATATTATATGATGAATAAAGACTCTAAAATATGAGAAGATGAAAAGTGATCCCCAAGCATAATGGGCAGTTAGCTGTATGTATGAATATCAAATGGCGCGAAGAGCTTGGAAAAAGAAAAAACTTTGACGCAATCTTGATTCTTTTTAAACACACACACACACACACATATAAATACCAATTCAGTTTGTTTGTCAAATCAAATCAAAACAAAAACGAAACAAAACCATTCCAAATTCTTTCATGGCCATCTCTGAAACTCAGTCATCTT
>JBBPDI010000023.1:23417255-23429231 GCA_037974545.1 Cucumis variabilis | reverse complement strand
CAAACCCTAATTGTAATGAAAAATCAAATTAATCAAATTCTCAAAGATTGAAATTACCTAAGCCCAAATTACCTCAAGAGATTAGCCTTCCATCTTCAATAATTCTGGAAAAATTGTTGAACATCAAAAATTATAGAGTGGGGGTAGAGAAATTGGAATTAAATTATAGAGTGAGGGTAGAGAAATTGGAATTTGGGAGAAATTGGGAGTAATTTTGGAGGGAATAGTGAATTAGATTGGAATTGAATATGAATTTAGGGGTTAATTCGTACTATTTAGAGGGAGAAATTGAGGGAATGGGCCCTAACTATATTTCTAAGCCCATATCCAAAAACAAAAGATGAAAATTGGAGTAATTTCGAAAGTTTAAGTGTTAATTACGAAAATACCACTGGAAAAATTAGAAAATAAATCAATTGTGCCGGCTGGGATTCGAACTCGCGTGGCTGAGGAGCGCATGCACTGGGATCGTGCCACATGGCATGCGGAGAGCCGTCGATCGTTGAAGACATGGATTGAGAGAAAATATGTGGTAAATGTTTTGCGTGAAGAGAGATTCGAACTCGCGCGCGTGAAGGCTTCAAAAGACGTCGTTTCCCTCTATAATTAAAATTTGATTTTAATTTGCATTTGGTAAGGTTTGAACCTAGGACTTCGAGGCTGGGCGTGAGCGATTGAGGGGTTGACACGTGTCTATCTTCTTCGATATTTACCAAAATGCCCCCTTGTGTTAAATTTGTCCGTTCTCGTTCATTTGAACTTTGATTTAAGTGATTTTCGTGTCGTTAGGTTCGTATTGAACTCTAATTTCATATTCTATATAAAAATATAAAAATAGTGAAAATAAACATGATAAGGATTGAGAATAGTCTATATTTAAATGGATTAATATTTGTCCCAACAGTGTTTATCTTGTGTCTTGTAAGTGAAATAGAAATAATAGGTTTGCCATGGAGTAGTAGGCATTCTATAGCTAGCAAGCATGCATACAATTTTTTATATATATTTTTGGTTAGATTGGGTTGTTTGTTCGGATTTAGTATGTGAAATGCATTGAGTTTATATTCTATTTTAGGATATATGTCACTAAGCATGTTAATTACATCCGGTATGCTCACTATGTCTCTCTATATCTCAAAAATACTTTTATACGATAAATCATTAGTCAAGATCATAGCATGCAAGATGCTCAATTTGTACCTCTTTATCACATAGTAACTAAGTCCTCGTTGAATACAAGTTTTCCTACTGTTTGTCTAAGTGCAAATGAAATAATAGGTTTACCTGGATGATCTAGGATCGAACATAGAAAATTAAGTCAAGACATTAGTTCTAGGATTACTTATCATCTAGGCGGTATAAAAGAATTAAAGAATAACAAATATAAAGAATGTGAGACTAAACTAAACTACTTAACCAAGCCTAGAGAGTCTGTAAAGAGGGAATCATATGGCAAAATGGTAATCCCAACTAATTTATATGCAAAAAGTGAGTGAAGGAATATATATGCATTATCACGCGATTAAGTAATGCGACAACCTTGATGTGATTTAACTTACTCAAACATGCATATGATTAAGGTGTGCTTCTCTCGAAGTCATTATACGCCACACATGGTCACCTTTCAAGATCCACTACAAGAAAAATGATCTACAACGACAATTATTTTCTGTAGCGAAAAAATCTGTGACAGTTATTTACAGTCATAGTATCGCCTGTCGTGGAAAGTCTTTCTATGACAGTTTCAAAAAACTGTCACAATATGTGTTTTCATGACAAAAAATAAATGTCATTAATTAGTATTTTATGACAAAAAATAAATGTCATCATTTACACATTGACGATAGTTACAAAAATGTCATGAATTAATATATTATGACATTTTTTTCTGTCAAAGATAGACCAATCGTGATAGTTTTTATAAAATTTAATTGTCATTGTTTCAATATTAACGACAGTAAAAAAATGTTGTGAATTTGTATAGTATGAAAAAAAAATTCTATTGTATATTCCTCAATTCTTGTTTTTCTTGCCGCTCTGCCATTACACTAACAATGTCAATAACAATAATGTTCTAATACATCACACCCATATGAAAACAAAAAGTCAACACTTTAATCTATATACGTAATGATACACTTTGAGTATTCGTACACCTATTGACTAATAACCATTTGTTTTTGTTAAAAGGTAGTTTCTATAGACAAAAAATATACATTGACATCCTTAGCTACCAAGAAGCCTTAAATTAGTACATTGAAAGCAAGAGTTTGCCACCAACCATACAAAAGATGTTATATCAATCAATTGCTCCAAGTTGGCTTCATTGCTCCAATGGATTCTTCCAAACCTAGTAAGAAAACAAAATCTCACTTTAAAGTATGACTAAAGAACATTACCTATAAGAAGGTTCCACTTAGAGCTATTTAAAGGTAATTGAGGAACATTACCATTGATGTAAGATTGAAAAAAAAATAATAGTGATGAGATTATAAAAGAATAACTAGAGTGTTTTTTGAGATTTTTAGCCATTTATTCCTCCCCCCCACCCCCACCCCCCCACCCCCTTCCCAATCCTTCATTCCAGCCTCCTCCCAACACAATAAAAAAGCAATGAAAATGGCACACACAAAATATATGTCTTAAGTCAGGAACATATCTATAAATGTGAGATGAGAATTATGAACTTACCTTTTTGCTCCTTTAGTTTGTTACAATATATGGTCTTCAATATTCCCATGTGTCCGTGTTCAACAAAATTATATCAACAAAATAGGAACCACCAAACACTATAACAAAATCATTTTAGAGTATGACTAAAGAATATTACCTAAAAGAAGATTCTATTTAAAGCTAATTAAGGCCTACCACCTGACTTAATAATTACTCAAAACTAAAGTAAAAGAAAATTTAAGATTTTAATTGAATACCACTATACATCAATTGTCACCAGATAATCCTAGATAACTCAATATAAATTAATTAACCTTCAAAACTAAGGTTGAGAAAGGAAACGCCACCTTGTAAAATTTTGAAAAATTAAACACTTGAACTGAGAGAGAGAGGCATCACCTTATATTTTTTCAACTAGACAGAAATTTCATCAGGCTTCACATTGGATTTCAGATACTTTGTTCCATCACTTAGTAGGATAACAAATAATATTTCATCATCTTAATTCTATATTAATGCAATTTACAAGAAAAATTGAATAATGAACATTAAAGTTATCGAAAATATTTGTTAAGTGGGAGTAACCGAACAACTGAAACCAACACAAAATAAATGATACTGAGTTATGAACCTTAATTGCACGAGAACTAACACCAATATCTGTCATTTTTCTTGTAGTGATTTATTGGTTTTACATTTTATAGAAACATGGTCTCAGAACTAACTCCATTACTTTTCACATGTAGTTTCCTCTCTATCTACATTCAATCTCTTCTAACTCATCTTCTTAACAAACATCCCATAGTCACTCGTTGAATAAATAAAAATAGATTTCAAATGTTTTTTTTTTTTAAATATGGCTTGGGATTCAAATGTGTTTTCAAGGAAGGTGAAAAGTTGACCAAAAAGTTGTGAGAAAATAAGAACAAAAGTTATCAAACAAAGCTTAAATAAGGTACTTATTCTTGATTGTCACACAAGAATTTTCACTCACAATTTTCCTTTTTTTTGCTTGAAATTGATCATCAAGTTCTTAGAATATTAGGTTTCATTATTTGTAGACTTCAATAGATTACCATCGGTGTTAAAGAAATTAGACACGTGCATAGCTCCCCAGCAAAAGAAACAAATAACAATGCAGGAAAAACTCTACCTAACTACTGGAAATATATTCTCTAACTGCTGGAAATATATTCTATGAGAGCCATCTTTAAAATCACCAAAGAACTCCACCAAAACCTAATGAATGTAACCCTTCCCACCGCACAGGGTAATTTAAACAAATATTTTGATGGTTGACCAATAAAGCTATATCAGAAACTTAATCAATAAATCTTGGATTTCCTTACTAAACACACGTCCTACCTTTTAAATGCATAGGAGATATCCAAACAGCCAAAAGACAAACAACCTAAACCCAAACCAAATCCCATAAGTCAACCAAACCCAAGAAGGACTTCCAAGATCTCTCTACCATAACCTTTAACCCCAACCAAACTTCCTGCTTTACCATGAAAATTTCACAAATTTAAGGGAATAATTAGATGTTATTAGTTCAATAATAGTTGTTCCCTTTAAATATATATACAAAACATAAACAGCTCCAAACTAACAAACAACTATAATTAACTATAACATCTGGAATTACTAAACAAAAAGTAACTAGCTACAAGTAATTACAAATGTTATTATGTAAAAAAACAACAACGAGAGAGTAAAATATAAAGGTTTAAACCATAATTTAATATACATCAGGTTCACACTTGATGTCATACTACCTAACTCATTTCAGATTTTGCAATCAATGAGCTACTACATTTCCTCGTTAGCATGTTTGTGACTTAAATGAAAAGGTAAAAGTAAACATAATGTGAAGTTTTCAAAATTGACAACATACCCATTGCAATGATTTTATCACTTTCATGCTCTAAATCTGATCCTCAAGCCCATCAGTCTCCTCCATTGTCATTATCCCAACATTGCCCTAGTCTTAAACATTTTTTGGTCTAGTTTAAATTAAAGATAAATCCAACATTTATTTCACATACATCACGTAGGGCTCTTTGCCCAAAAGAGGGAATTTATACGAAATTGCAAATTCCACACCTTACCAGACGACCCATGGAGTTGAGGGAAAGAGTGATAGAGAACAACTTCACAAAGAGAGAAAGAAAGAGAAGAGGAACAGACGACTTACCGACAGAGGAGGTAATGGCCGCGGTTTGGACATTGAAGAGATTGCGTCGAATTAAAGATGATGGACACAGATTACATAGGTTGTAACAGAGGAGGTTTCTTCGTTCGGTAGAGGAGGTTGCGATGGTGTTGGAGTGAAAAGACAGGCACGAGGGGGCGGTGGTGATGATGGGAGCAGGCGTCGTTCGGAGATGGCCTTCTTGGAGATGGCTTCTTCGCGTGAGGAATGAGAGTTTTTTATTTGGAGGGAAATTTTGATTTGGGGAAAAAGCCTTAATTAACTTTAATTTTCATTCAAACTTAATTTAATTTTAATAAATCATTTTATATATTTTCTATGACATCAAATAACTGTCGCAAAAAGTGCTATCCAAAAAATTCCATCTTTTCCCGCCAAAAACGTGTATTTTTACTTTTTGTGACAGTTTTTTTCTTCTCTTCCATTTTGTGATGTAAACAATTGTCGTAGTAGATAGCTTTTGTTGTAGTGATCCATATGAATAACTATGATTAGACGAGATATATCTAGAAGAGTTCACTTATAAATCGTATAGGACTTTCCGATTAAGGACAGCAACCTCTCGGCTCCTAGTGCCCACACTTGTTCACCTTTCAAGATACGAGTGACTGAAGTTATCTCGTAGAGGAAGAGAAAAATCTTCCTTGCGCTCGTTAGCCATGTCCTTGGTACTTACCCTTTCGGGTAGTTAGTGACTTACCCTGGCAAAGCGATGAGAATAACTTAACTAACACGATATGATCACTTATAAGCAAAACTTGTTATCAAGAACTTATCACTAAACTAAACTACAAATAACACATTGACTGGTAAAAAGTGAAGACATTATGAATTGAAAAGTTATAAACATGTAGTATATATATCAAAGAATATAAGTCTTTGACCATTGTACAATATAAACAATATATATATGTTACAAAGAATACAAAACTAGGAAGACAAAGACATGGAAAGTATTACAAGTTAAACTCTCACTCTACAATCTGACCGGAAAAGAAGAAGATGGACTTTCGAGGAGGCAGAAAGGCTACTCCTTTCTCTCTTTCTCTAGGTTTTGGCCAGCTCAGGCACTAAGAAGACTCATTCAAGTATCGTTGTGGTCCATTCAGACCTCCTCTATTTGGTGAAGAAGGAGACTTTTTATAGTTATCTTTTGGCAGAGAAACCTTCTATTCTTCTAAACATTTCAGCATTGTACGTCGAAAGTTGTCGGTGGTATGTCACATCATCTCCAACTACCATTCTTGTCGTCTAGCAAATCGCTTCTCGCATTGTGATTTGGTCTTGTTTCCTATTCTTCTAGTGAGAGACTCTGCAATTTGCTAACTTCTTCTTTTCTTAATAGACCTACGTTTAGACTCTGAAAACCGCATAAAACAAGCATAACACTTATGTAAATTATATTTCTAAGTACTTATACTTTTTCAACATAATGTCGCATTTAGATACGCTTCTTCTACATTTTGGCCTCGTTATTCTATAAAAGATACTACAATAACTTGTATTTCTACAAGTTATCAATAATGCAACAATTTAATAAAAATAAATTTGAATAAACGGACCCAGAAACAAGGCTTTGATGCTATTTTAAAACGTACATTAAAGAGGCCTTTAATGTAGGTTTTAAAACAGCCATTAAAGGCATCTTTAATGTTGATTTAAAAATGACATTAAATGCCTCTTTAATGTCGATTTAAAACCAACATCAAATGCCTCTTTAATGTCATTTTTAAACTGACATCAAAGTCCAACCGACATTAAAGGCCTTCAATAACTCTATCAAAGTTGTTCGTTTAAGAATGACATTGAAGGCCTTTAATAACACTAGCAAAGATGTAGGTTTTAAACCAACATTAAAGGCCAGATTTCTTCTAGTGACAATGTATATTTATACCTTTTTCAATCCATGACTTTTTTATTGTTCATTTGTTCTTGTGTAATGAATTTTAGGATCTATGATAAATTCTTGATAAGAAGTTTACCTTATAATTCTTATTGCGTTAGCTGAGCTATTTTCATCATTTGACCAATGTATATCGCCAACTACCTGAGAGGGCAAGTAGTAACGATATGGCTTATGCATGCAAAGGGAGTTTGAAGACAAACTTCACCTTGGCGACATAACTTCCATCATTTCTATTCTAAAAGGAGAACAAGTGTGGGCCAATAGACGCCGAGAGTTGTCGCCCATAAATGTAAAGCTCTATAAGTCTTATAAGTGAATGCTTCTAGATATACCTTGTTTAATTAGGCTGTCATTTGAATCCCGAGAGGTGAGCAAGTGTGGCGTTTAAAAATACCAAGAGGCGCTCGCCTTTATCATAAGCTAGTTAAGGAAGTTATATCGCATCAAGACTTTCATATAACTTAATCGTCTGGTATTACTTAGATTTTCCTTCACCTCCTTTATTACAAGTTAGTTCATGTTTACGTTTCATTCTCGCAACCATGACCTTCATAAGTAGATATAGTATAAATTTACACTCTTTCATATTATATAGTTTATTCTTTTATACCGTCTAATTGAATATTAGACTCTATAACTAAGCTTTGATGTCAATTCTCTGTGTTCGACCTGGATCATCTAAGAAAATCTATTATTTCCCTTACACTTAGACAAGCAATAGAAAAACTTATACTCAACGAGGACTTAGATATTACATGATAAAGACATACATAATAAGCGATTTGCATGCAATGATATTGATCAATAACTCAACATGTAGAATTAGATACCAACATAAGTAACAACACTATTCTCTAAGCTGCTAAGTTCAAAGCTAAAAACACGTTAAAGCAATTTTTTTAGCATCGTTGAGTTGGCTGCAAGCACAAACTCTTAATTCTCATATAATAACTTCTAATAACAAAATAGTTAATTAAATTAGTTATATCACATTTATATTTTAAAAACGCGTAAACTTTGAAATAAAAATAGTTAAATATTATTTTACTCGATATCTTTTAAGTTTAGTTATCATTGAAAAGTTAAATGTAGTTCTTAATTAATATATATATAAAAATTTAATTTAATTTGTTCTTTAAATATATGTTTTAATATTTTTAAAGTTTTTTGACAACTTCTATTGCATTGAAAAATGTTAAGACCACCTTATGAGATTTATTGTTCAAATACTTAGTGAATTAGTAGAGATTTAGAGAAAAAATGTCATTCAAGATTAAAAAAAAAAAATAAGAGTTTTACTTATTTTTTAAAAAAAGTAGATCATACTCATTCACTAATCAATGTATTGCATAAATTTATCAGCATCTCCAATCTTATAAATATTTCTTTGAGGACTAAATGTGCAATTGTATTGATATAAAAAGACACGTGGTGATACACTAGTTGAACAAAAATATGCATTGCCAATTAGATTAATCCTCAACCAATTGATCCAAGAACCAATTGTCCTACCACAATTAAGTAGGACATGCATGAATAACATGTTTTTCAATTTTCACTCTCAATTAAAATTGTATAAAGATCAAGGGATCATGTTGATACTTTCTAAAGCAAGGAACGCTTCTATCTAAAGAAAGATTGTTTGGGCAAATTTCAAATTGACAATTAAAGACAATTCAATAGAATGAACATGCTAAAGAATTATTCTAAAATTATCAAACAATCATGCTTCAAGATTGTGCTTAGCTCCTAAAAAATTAAACTTTTATTGGGTGATCAAACCAACAAGAAAAGGGTTCTTTGTTAAAAACAAGGTAAAAAATTAATCTAAAATACAATTTAGACATACATTCTCAAAGAAATTTACCAAGAACACCCATTTCCCAAGACAACCTTTAGTTGTCCATGACCTTCAAATTAGCCTCAAACACTTGAAACAAGGAAGATAGTCATTCCTGAAAGAGAATTTTATTAAATTCTAGAGGGAGTTTACAATTGATATGAGAGTGGTTTTTATGGAAATTGAAAACATGAGTGCTTTCTTTAAATTACAAAGTAAAATGGGACTTAAATAAGTCGGTTAAGGGGGAAGGAGCGCACCTTTTTTTTCCACAGACGCTACAATGCTTGGTTTGGCGTAGCAACACTTGTTCGTTGACTGCCTGGATGCAGCGGCGTTGGGATGGGTGTCGCGATGCTTTATTGTCTTGAAGCTACTATCTTTTTAGAGGTGTCACATTAAAGTTACTATCTTTTTAGAGGTGTCACATCGCTTTAGGGTTTGGGATGGGTGTCGCGGCTTTAGTGTCTTGACTATCATTTTACGGAAATATAACCCTATGTTTTTTGGCTCATTCTTTTTCGTTTTAGCTCCATTTTAAGGATTTTTGTTGTGTTGGACTTGTTCCAATCTTTAGAACAATATTTTCTATAAAATGGAAGATTTTGTGAATAAGTGATGAAATAGGGGGAGAGTTGAGCTATATAAAGTATGTCAAATATAACCATAACAAACACCCACAACTTTACACTATTGATCATTCCAAACAAATAAAAGACAATATGCTAACATTCAATCATACCGCATGCAAGGGAGTCTTACATTGTTGACAGAAAATTAAAGGTCAAAGATACATGCATAAGATTGTGATGTTCTAAAAAGTTGCTGATTAGTCTTAACAATTTGTCCATGTGCTTAGGCTTGAAATCAATCAAATATTTTAAAGAGCAAGAATTCAATTTAGGATCATTTTAAAAGATTGTTACTTTGACACACTAGGCATGCTTCGGAAGAGTTAAAAGTATCTTAGATTTGCTTTCCCTTTACACTAGTACGAGAAGAATTTCTCCTTATAGACACGGCTCTCGATTAAATCATCATGCTAACTAGAGAATACTAGACTGGAGTGCTTTTCTAAGTCAAAAGAGAAATTCTCCACAGTTTGTCCACGCTAACATCGGGTAACCCACGGAGAAAATCAAACCCTTCTTCACTTAATCATACAAAATCTTTTTTTTTTCTTTTTTGCCACACCTTTTGATTTTAAAGCAGGCATTTTCTTTGGATCGTCTTTATTTTTTCACTATGATAGCAAATGATACAACAACATTGTCACGATTGGGCTTTTTCTATTCAAGGATTCATCTCAATGGGACGACCGACCTTTCGAGGTGATAACAAATGAATTTAAATACAAATACTCTATTTTCTAGAGGATCATAGGTTTACCTTGAAACAAAACTGGTTCAAAACGGTACAAAGCACATCAAAAGAAAATTTACTGATTTAAACTATATTTGCTCTCAGACTAAATGCAAAGAAAGAAGAATATCTGGAACTAAAACTTGCAAATACGGTAGTGACCAATAAATTTTCAAGTAGAAAAGCAATCAAGAAAGAACACAAATATAAAGATCAAAGGAAGAAGAATAATAGTTAGAGAACTATAGTGGTTCAGTGACTTCACATACATCTAATCTCAAGATGACAACAGCAAGAACTTTATTCATCAAGGGTTTTCAAAATATACTCCCAGATTTTACAAAGTGAAGTTCTTAGCATTCGCTCATCACGAAATTTTCTAACTTATTTCTTCTATTTATAGGCAGCTAATGTGGTGAGAGTTGGAGAAACTAATTAGTAACTGTTTTGAAGGTTATTCGCTTTTGTAATAGAAAATCTTGCAGATCTTAACATCTTTTAATTTCTATTTTAATTGTGGTTATAGAGTTTTTGTTTTACAGTACTTTTAACAAAAACAAATATAAGCTACATGTAAGAAAATGTCATAGTTTATAAACTTTGTAGACAATAACTCTAATCTTGAAGTTGAAACAATTCTTTATTAGTTGAATCATATTCTTATTTTGTTCTAAGCAATATTTCATTAATAGGTGTTTGATAAAGTTACTTTTATAAGATATGGCAAAAGAAAAAATAAAGTGAGAAATAGGTGGTGTTTAAGTTATTAAAAATAAAATAGGGATAGTTTACATATAAGGAACAAAACCAAAAAATATTTACGTCCATTATAAAATATCACGAAGTCACCATTATTTTTTCATAAATTTCAAATTTTTCTTTATCAGTTTTGAATTTTCCTAGACTAGTATTGAATTATTGCACATCTTCTACGTATTATTACTTCTCCTTCTTTATATTCTCACTTCTTTTTTTTAGCGATTTTTTTATTTCCTCTTCCAGAATTTCTTCCTTCTTCGGTCATCTCTCAACTTCTTTTTCACTACAGGAACATGTACCAAAATCTAAACGATTATGTATCAATATTTAAACAATCTTGGTACAAGATCGTGTATCAAGACCATTTACATTTTATACAAAATCGTGCACCAAGATTACTTAGATTTAGTACAACATCGTTTAGATATTGGTACACGGTCTTGATTTAGTACAAGATCATGTACCAATATGTAAACAATCAATCGTTTTCTCACATAGATAGATAAGTGAGAGATTCAAACGATCATTTACCAAATCTAAACTTGTGTACCAATATCTAAATAATCTTTTAGACTATATTATAAAATCGTTTAAATTAGAAAATTTTTGTTATTTGACATTGTGGGTTTTTTTCTTTTTCAAAATTGTTCTATACCGTGTAAATGCGTTCACGCTTTGGTCTACTTTTTTAAAAAAAAAAAATCTTAAAAAAACTAATTAAATAATGAATTAAACAAATACTATATAACAAGCTGGAAATAGACAATTTCTTAAAATATACAAAATGTGTCCAATTACTGTCCCCCTTCTTCAACAACTCGACGACCAACTTTGTCTTTTTAGCCATTCTACCTAATTTATAATTTATTCAATATGTTTTCTTTTGTATTCTAATTCATTTTATATATCTATTAAATATGTTTCATAGTGTACCCTTTTTAATTTTTTCTTTCAATGATACCCTTTTCTTTTCTTTTTCTTTTTGGAAAAATGTAGATATATTTTATGGCTGCAGAGTTCTAATAGAGATTCTAATATGAATGGTTGAAGCCTTGCATATTGGGACCAGATTTAGATCTTCTTTGACAAAACATTTCTTTTTTCTTTTTTAACTTTTTGTATTCTTTCTTAATAAAATGTAAACTACCTTATCAACTATTTTTTCATTTAACTTTCTCCAAATTTGAGATGTTTTTGAACTTTGAAAACTATTTTTTGGGA
>JBBPDI010000023.1:23392561-23413562 GCA_037974545.1 Cucumis variabilis | reverse complement strand
TTAAAAGTGTGTGTATTTATATATATTAGTTGAATTTGAAAAGAGATGTATGGAATTATTGTGATGCATTTATATCCCTGGTATATCTTGATATTTACAGTCAAATCCTCTTAAATTTAAATTGATATCTTTTGGATTAATCAAGATATTTTTTTCAACTTTCATTTATATCTTTATATCGTTTTTTAATATATTTATTTTAATTTAATTTAGTAGAACTTTTTTTGTGTTTTTAAAATTTAAGAATATTTATAAGCTCTTGGAATAAGGTATTTGATATATTTTCATTTTTTTTAAAAATAATGGTATTCGGTATACACACTCTAATATTATGCTCTCCAACTCATGGATAAACAAAAATCTTAGAAATTGTAAATTAGGAACCTTCGATTAATTCTTATTAACAAATTCCGAAACCCACGAGCATTGATATCCATTATTAAAATTGAATTACCTTTTATAATTAAAATTGAATTACCTTTTATGGAAGACAATGTGGTTCTCTCGGTTTGAACATTCCTTTCATCAATCGTACTTGAATGTTCAAGCATGCAATTCTAAACTAAGAATTGCCCAAAGATTGATGATAATTCATCATCGTCAACCTATATATAAATTAAGTATCACTGATAGATTATATTACAAATATTGGTATATCGGCAATAGACTATAAGAATCTAACAATAATAGATGGTTATCGTGGAATTTGTATATTCTTAATTTTCTTAAAACGTTCATATACTCTAAATTATCTTTACAATTCTTATTCATTATAATTATCCAATAACATAGCATTTCAAATTCAAGAGATCCAAAAACTATTAAACAAAATAGATGCAAAACTTTAATAGCCTCCCAAATAAAATTAAAAAAAAAAAAACTAATGCATCACACGGTAAAATGACAGAATGACTCCTACTTAATAGTTAATATGGCTTAGAAAGGATACAATTGGAAAGTACTTAAATAACACTAAATTATTAAATAAATTTAACTGATAATCAGATGCTTTCACGGATCATACAAAAAAAAAAACTTTTAAACGTTGCTATGTAAATTATACATATTACGTATAGTAGAGTTAAGACATCTTACATTTTAAAATTTTGTGTTAATGTGCTCACACTAAAATGGGAAGGGTGGGAGTGTGTTCATAGTCATAAAATCCATCAATGACAACAAAAACAAACCACAATCGGGTAAATGAGAGTGAAGCAATGAGAGAAAAAAAAAAAGTGAAGTGCTGCTAAATCTTTCACTGCGGATGCATGCATTCACGCTGAAAATCGTCATATCATGGTGTCCTCATTAGTAGGTCAAGGTGTGGGTAAACCATATTAAACTATGACTATTTAGGAGGATGACTCTAAACTCGAACAAACGTTAGAGCTATATAGTTGATTAAATAAAAAGAAACACAAATTCATTTCCACATTGCAACAGAACACTAACAAGATTTGACCAATCACAGGGATTGTACTCAAATTCAACTTTAAAAACTATCACGGTTAATTTTGGGTAATATTGTTGAATAATTAGTTTCTTAATAATTTTAAATAGAGAATTAAATAATATATAGACTCTCGTTGATACAAACAAGCAAAATAACATAAGAGAAAAATAGTAGAAAGAAAAATATTAATTTGGCCATAAAACCCTAATTTATACCAACATCCCTCAAACTCAAGGTGATAGAAACCAACTTAAGTCTGTGAATAATGGACTCAAATGACTCAATGACAAAAATCGAAGCACTGTGAATAATGGACTCAAATGACTCAATGACAAAAATCGAAACACACTCCTGAATCAAATCATGATATATCTAATTGGAAGCAGAGGCCCACGAAGAACTAGAACACAAAAAACACTTATGGGCAGAAAACAAAGCAACAACCTACATACCCACAAAGCTTCTAAGCTAAAACAAATATCTACTGAAAGATTTAAAACATACAAAGATCTAATACGCATAGAACTTCTGGGTCGAAGACATAATCCACGAAGAACTAAAAACCAAAGATCTTTTGAGTTTGAGACATAATTCATGAAAAACTAAAATATGAAGAACTTTTGGGCTGGAAAGAACCCACGAACTGTTGATTTGATAACAAATCATAAACTAAAACAGAACCTAATCAACTAAACATGTGAAACAAATCACTTGAGTTGAACTAGCTAGACCCAAGTCAACCAAACTGAGTTTTTATTAATACAGCCAAATCAGTTTATCTGAGTTGAGTCGAACTGAATCAACAACAAGTGAATTGTTAATGAAAACGAGCCTCACTTATATACCCATGATGATCCCACAAAGTGCTAATTTGCTAATGAAACATAAACTAAAATATAACCTTCATGATCAACTAAACAAGTGAAATAAATCAATCACTTGAATTGAACGAATTAGACCATGTCGACCAAATTGGATTCTTTTTTAATAGAGAGTCGATTCAGTTTATCTGAGCTAAGTCAAATCGAACCAACAATGAGCGAACTGTTCATGAGAATGATCCTCCAAATATCTTTATGGATACCAATAGAGATAGTTATCTTCACTAATTATATACCTATGATAATCTCTTTATCTAACACACTCTATTCCATATTATCCCTCTAACCTAGATTGAAGCGCGAATATACTTTCTGAAGTGTTATAATCTCAAAATAAAAACACACAAACAATAAATTATTATTAAAAAAGAGTTTTGCTTATTCTAAACTTAGATTTCTTAACTACAGTATAAGTACTCGAAATTTATGTAGTGACGAAAATATGGATCAAGTTCAAGTAGATAGTCTAAATAGTCTATAGTATAAGCGTCTTATTTTGGGGACACTATAGATGTGGCCCACTATGTATTTAGTACAAGCAATTTAATCCCAAATTGCTCTCGCAAAGATATATGAGTGGGGACATCCTATGTAAATGAGTTTGAATAAGATCGGACTATGAAATAGTAACTTTTACATTATAATGTTGTTTACTATTTAAAACTAACTATTTTGAATTTCATGACCTATGTAACTTGACCTTAATCTTGAGCTAACTATAAACTTTTATTTACTTGGGATTCTCCCTAAATTTGCATATATAAGAGCAGCACATCAACGCTTGCTCAATAGACCTATCTTTTAGGGATAAGACTAAGTGGATAGCTAAGAAAATAAGATGTATGATAGAATTTACTCATACATGCTTCTATGGATAACAGAAAGGTCATTCCCTAAGTGCAAACTTTGGACTTCAACAATGAGCCCCAACCTCTCATTGGTCCAAGAGAGATTGTGTTTGATGATAATACCGTAAACCAATTGTTTATCAGAGGATCAATTGAGGCTTAAAAAACAAGATTTAATTTCAAAAGTAAAACATTATTTTGAACTAGTTGATATTACGAACAATAATGGATAACCCTGATAGTTGACAAATGTTAGTTAGCTTGGTTAAAAGAGTGTCGTTGATTAATCTCAAATGTTGGAGCTCATGATTTATAGGTTCATTAGGTCATTCTACTAGCTCGTTACATAATTAAACTTAAAACAATGTGATCGAGAAACTCAAATAGTTTGAATTGATATAAGCGTTTAATAATATTCAATAGACTTAACAATTACTAATTGAGAGAAATGGTGTTTATATAAGATTAAAATATAAAAAAAAATTGAATAGAAATTTGAATTTTGGTCAACTGAATTGATCTTGAATCATGGCAAAAAAAAAATAATATAATTAATTAAATAGTTTCGTTAAGGGATTTTTTTCAAAAATAGAAAAAAAGTAACAAACTATTTACACTTCATAGAACAAAACCATTAAAAGACAAAATTAACTATACTTTATTTTTCTATGAAGTGTAATTATTTTGTCAAATGTTTTACTTTTGACAATTTTGCTTTTATTAATTATTATTTAATTAATTAAAGTAATTTTATTTTAATTAATTTTGAAATTATTTAAATTAAATAAAAGGTTCAAATTTTGGATTTTGAAAGTCACCTAAATTAGTTTGCTAAATTAGTGGAGATTTTTCCAACAGTTGGTTGAAATGATGATTAAGTTCTTGTCTTAATGAGTTGCTAATTTCTCAATCCTACAATAAATCCCACTTTATTCATATTGAGTGTCAAATCAATACGTGATATTAGTTTGCATGAACCTTGGCTACATATAAACAAAGATTAATTGAGTTAAAGTGATGATGAACCTTTGTGAAATTTGCTAAAATTCTACTTGTGTTCATAATTCTCTCTCACTCTAAAAATCTATCAAATTGGTCACAAATTTGATCCCACAATCATGTTCCAAGTCTGAAATATAATGAAAGACTTGGGTGGCGGTCCTTGTTGGTGTTCGTGATCAAAATCATCTGAAATCCGTGAAGAATTTGGCCACCAAAGTTAAAAACTCTTAAAGTCTGTTTTTGATTCACTATATAAAAGCATGTTTAATCCTTCAAATTCATGTAATTAGGATAATATTTTATCCAATCACTTCTACTGAATGATTATATACTCCTTTAACAATAACATAAAACTTATAAAACATACTTTCAATAAGATACAGTAAGATATAGTTTTGATAATGAAACAATAACTAAATTCCATTATTGCATATTATTAAACATATTGTGAAACAAATCACTTGAGTTGAACTAGGTAGACCAAGTCGACCAAACTTGGGTTTTTTTTAATACAGCTAAATCAGATTATCTGAGTTGAGTTGAACCAAACCAACAATGAACGAATTGTTATTGAGAACAACCCTTTAAATATCTTCATGATGATATGATACCAATGAAGATAGGAGTCTTCATTATATACCCATGATGTTTCCACGAACTGCAGATTTGCTAATGAAACATAAACTAAAATAGAACCCTAATCAACTAATGAAACAAGTGAAACAAATAACTTGAGTTGAACCAGCTAGACCAAGTCAACCAAACCTAGGTTTTTTTAATAGAGTCGATTCAATTTATCTGAGCTGAGTCGAATCGAACCAACAATGAGCAAACTGTTAGTGAGAACAGTCTTCCAAATATCTCCATGGTGATATGATACCAATAGAGATAGTCATCGTCACTTATATACCTATGATAATCTCTTTATCTAACCGATGTGGTGTTACACTATGTTGTATATTATCCCTCTAATCTAGATTTAAGCATGAATATATACTTTCTAAAATGTTTATAATCTCAAAATAAAAACATACACACAATAAATTGTTATTTAATAAGAGTTTTGCTTATTCTAAACTGGAATCTAATAAACTAAGATTACTTAACTGTAGTATAAGTACTTGAAATTTATGTAGTGACATAAATGTGGATTCTAGTTCGAGTAGGTAGTCTAAACAATGTATAATATAAGAATAGGATTAGGTGTCTTATTTTGGGGACACTATGGATGTGGCCCACTTTGTATTTAGTACATCCGATTTAATTTCGAATTGCTCTTGTAGAGACATATGAGTGGGGATATCCTATGTAAATGAGCTTGCATAAGATCGAACCATGAAATAGTCACGTTTACATTATAACACTATTTACTATTTAAAGTAACTATTTTAAATTTGACGACCTATGTAACTTGACCTTAAATCTTGTGCTAATTATGAACTGATCTTGTTTACTTGGGATTCTGCTTAAATCTCCATATATAAGTAGAGCACAACAACGCTTGCTCAATAGACCTCTTGGTATTATTCAGTCATATATGCTTTTGTAGATAATAAAAAGTTTTTCCCCTTAAGTGTAGACTTTATGGATGTCATATCCCGCCCCACACGCGTCCTTAAACTTGTCGTGCGAAATAAAACTTGACTTGAGCAATCTTGACACCTCTAAAGTAAAATTCCAGAATGCTCGCTTCGGTTCTTAAATGCTACTAAATTATAAAGAACACAACCATAACCAAATATATGCAACGAAAAAACAACACAATACTTCACTTTTATTCACTTAAGCTCATGAGTTGTACAACAGTACATGACACAAGATCTTAAAATATGACTCAAAAAGAAATCCTAGATGCCTTCAGAGTCTTCAATCTTCAACGATCACTTAGTTTCCAGTCTGATCATTTAGGACCTTGATCGATCTCTTACCTTTTAACACGATCGCTTAACTTCTTATAACCCGAAGGAGAAAAAACTTAAAACGTATGTTTTTGACTTAGTGAGTGATGTTTTTTAAAACCTTTTGGGAATACAATTAATAAATTATTTCCATTTCATAACACAGGCTCAACACCTCACTTCATAAACATACTTCAAATCTCACATAAATACACATTAGTCTTCCACTATTCTTTTCCACCAAGAACATGAACCATCTCACACATAAACTACTATGGGGCCATTTCATAATCATCAACTTTTGAGATTTCATTGGTTCATTTCTTGTTGCTCAAGCCACTAAACTCAATACGCTCCTTTCAATGTATTAGTCATCTTCTCACCACCATGTGGTCCTTGCACCCCATGGTTTCCTTGACTCACTATGTGCACATAATTAACTAGCTCATTGATAGGAATATGACTAATGGTTTACTCTCAATCAAGCACACAATACAATCATCACATTAAGAACTCACCTTAAGAACTCATATTTTTTAAAACCTTTAGAAATCATTCGCATACAACAAGAACTTTAACTTGAAAACGTTGAACTAAAGCTTCCTTTATAAATCATGTTTTTCATAACATAATCTTGCAACATATGATACATAAACATGGAAGTTATAAAGAAAAGCTTTTGAAATCAGTAATCATTTAGAAAATCGCTCAAAAACTTAAGTGTCCTTTATTCTCAAAACGTAGGTCCTCCCAAGTTTCTCCTCCTTGTTTGAACAACTTATTCGGTAGCAAAACCCTCAATTCCTTCTCTTTAGTAAAATCTCATAATAGTTCATTTCCTTCTGTCTTAATTTCTTCTTTAAAATAATTCTAAAATAGATTAGTCACTCCTTAAACTCTTATAATCTCGACAGCTTCTACTTAGCTACAAAATGCATGCAATATGCTTAAGACACTTAGATTCCAACTCTACTTATCTAATAATTATGACCCAAGAATTTCTTTAAACCTCTCTCACGATCATTTAGCTATCTGCACGATCGTTCAAACTCTTACACGATCATTTAGCTTTTTGTACGATCATTCAACCTTTAACTTCCTACACGATCGTTTACTTTATTATACGATCATTTAACAAAAATATTTTTTTTTAAAACCTTCTATTTAGGCACGGGTCTTACATTAAACTTGAACAAGGAGTCAAAACCTCTCATTGGTTCAAGAGAGATTTTGTTTGATGGTTATACCATAAACCAATTAATTATCAAAGGTTCAAAAATGTAATTTCGGAGGTAAAACGATATTTTGAACTGGTCGATATTGCGAACAACTTGTGAAGGGTTGACTCACTAAACATGGCCATATCAAGTGGACATAAATGTATCTACAGTGAGGAGAGTGCAACTACGGCCTACAATGGACAATCCTAATACTTAACAAATGTGGGTTTACTTGGTTAAAAGAGTAGTTTATTAATCTCATATCATTAGAGCTCATGATCTGTAGGTCCATTAGATCCCTCTACTAGTTCATTATGTAATTAAACTTAGAACAGTGTGATCGAGAAATTCGAATAGTTTGAATTGATATAAGATATTAACAATATTTGATAGACTTAACCAATTACAAATTGAGAGAGAAATGGTGTTTCTATAAGATTTATATATAAAAAATTCAAAGAGGAATTAGAATTTTGGTCACTTGGATTGATCTTGAATCGTGGAAAAAAATAATAATATAATTAATTAAATAGTTTAATTTAATTATTATTTAATTAACTAAAATAATTTTATTTTAATTAAATAGTGAAAATATTTAAATTAAATAAAAGGTTCAAATTTTGGATTTTGAAAGTCAACTAAATTAGTTGACTGAATTAGTGGAGATTTCCAACCATTAGTTTAATGATGATTAAGTTTCTGCCCTTGCTGAGTTGCTAATTTCTTAATCCTACAATAAATCTCATTTTATTTATGTTGAGTGTCAACTCAATATGTGATATTAGTTTGCATGAAGTTTGGCTGTGAGGCCCAAAACGCGGACTACCTTATGCAATAAGACTACACACACGACGAAGGTGGTCCAAGGAAAAAGAGGTACTAGGAAACAAAAGGCTAAGTAAAGAACCTCCACATAAAAATAGGCTCACTTCCCTAGGAAGTAATGACGCCAATGCCTGCATCAGAAAGTCGGCGAAAAGTTTGACCCTGTCTCCCAATCTGAATCCAAGATAAGGATATGGCAGAGACACATGGTGTTTTAGTATTGGACCTCTTTTCATCGCCAACAATAGTAATCATTCTGGTATGGGCAGATTCCACCTAGAAATGACTATAAATAGTAGAATTTAAGTCATTTAAGGTTGTGTTTCCGGCCATAAGTTTCCATATGAGAAAAATTAGAAGAATCTTGAAGCCTTTGAGAGTCAAAATCAAGCGAAATTCGATAAGGGTCTCGAAGCGAGTGCAAAAAGGGAAACTTAAGTTGAAGGCCAAACGTAGAAGCTAGCCATTTGTGATTGTGAGTGGTTATTTTGGCTTGAATGAATTTGTAAATGTGCTTCTTTAAATATTAGGATTGTATGCCCTCTTCATTATGTTTTCTAATCTCAAAATGCATCATCTTATGCATGAATTGGACTTAGTTATATAGAAATGAAATGATTATATCATGAAAAGTGACAATTAATAATTTAAAAATACATACGGTGGTAGCCCTTACAAATAACATAATGTCTTGCAAACGATCTTCTAAAAGAAAATATATTTGGAGATATCTCTTTGGAATAAGTGGATATGCTTGACTCATATTATGTACATATATAAATATGTGTGTGCATATAATATGGTACTCTTGTGGTTGTTTGAGTGGGAGAAATAATTAAGCCCTAAAAAATACATAAACCTAGTAAAACTAAAATAGAATGACTTTGTACCCTATGCATTATGATACTCCATTCTTGTTGTGTGGTCTGAAATTGAATGCCTCATCCATGATGTGTGATCTTGGATTGGATGCCTCATTCATACTGTGTGATCTTGGATGGGATGTTTCATTCATGTTGTGTGATCTCAGATAGGATGCCTCATTCATGCTATGTGATGTCATTTGTTTGATAACTTTTATTATTATGATAAGGATATAAAGAATCTGATATGAAATTTGTCGAAATCTGATGAAAGTGTACCCCCTATTGCATCTTCTGCAAGTATGTCGGTGTGTGACAGTTGTATATCATTTGAAGCAAGTTCAAATCTGTGTAATGCAAAGTCTGTTGCAACAGAACTATCCACTACTCAGTGTCTTGTTCATTCTTTCAAATCTGGTGATAAGGTTTATGAGAGTTTATATCGAAGCTTCATTGGGAGTCTTTTGTTTCTGACCGCCAGTCCTCTTGATATTGCTTTTACTATTTTTGTTTGTGCTTGCTATCAAGTTGATCCTTGAGCATCTCATTTACACTGTGCTAAACGCATTCTGAAATATGTGTGAGAAACTGTTGTTTTGGCTTATGGTTTACTTTTGATACTACCGATAACGTACAGAAATGTCTGTTATTATAGCCTATTTTATTAGAATAATGAGGTTAAAGCGTATAAGAAGATGATCAGAGTGTGTAACTTGTCTTTTACATACATGAGTATTTAGAAATATAACTTACATAAGCACCATGATGTTTTACGCGATTATCATGTTTAACTGCAGGATAAGTGAACAAGAAAGGAACAGATCGCAAAGGATACCTCGCGCATAGGTCATGCAATAGGAACTCATCTAACGACTAACACCTCCAGGCAAGGAACCATGTCATCAAGCGAGAAAAGCTCACTATAAGACAAGAATGGTAGTTGGAGTTATGTGACTTCATAGAACCTGCAACGTTGATGACAAGATTATAGGAACAAAAGTTTTTTGCCTAATGTTACCTATAAAAGCACTTCATCTTCATCAAGAAAGGGACCAACATCTGAACGTACGGCCACACACCTAAAAGAGCCTAAATAGGTGAAAACCTAGAGATTCGATGGCAGGGATTACCCTAACCACCGGATGTACAGTACTTCTTCATCTTTTCCAATCAGAGTGTAACACTACAAAAAATTGGAACTCTCCTGATGTAGAAAAAGGTGTCAATAAAAGCAACGTTTGAACAAAAACCCCTCTATGATGCTTAAAAATACACGTCAATCGAGATAAGTATTCCCAACTCCCGTGGTCTAAGATATAAGGAATATGGGGTGTCTCTCGATGTTTTCGATGTGCTTCAGGAATTCCCTTATAAAAAAACTACTTCAGTTTTGTAATTCACAGAACTAAAAAGGAGAAGGTTGGGAGAGTTGAGAGAGAGATCGAGACGGAAAGAGATCCACGACGTTGCTCGCCATCGTCCTTGTCCGACCATTCATCGTCATCTATCGTCGTCACTCTTCATTCCGGTAAGTGGCTTAGTTTAGTTATTGTTTTATTTTAGTTAATTAGTTTTAGTATTTAAATTTCAAATTAGTTTTAGGTTTTAGATTTTAAACTAGTTTTAGTATTTAGATTTTGAATTAGTTATAAGTTTTCATATTGAATTCTAATTTGAAGTGTTGTTAGGATTTCATTTTTTTTTTTTTTGGGAGGGGGGTATATATTGTGGATTGTAAATGAAGTTGCCTTAAATAATTTGTATGTGGATGAATGTTGTTGGTGAATGTTATTGTTGTGTACATTTTAGTTAAAGTTTAGTTGAAAAATGTTGCTTTTATAATTTATAGTTTGTTTGTGGTTGAATTAGATTTATATTTGATTTTGTAGGAGTGATTTAAGTAGAGTTAGTTTATGGATGAATGTTGTGGAATGTTGTATTGTTGTGGGATGTTGTATTGTTGTGGGATATTGTTGTATCAATATTTGTGGTTCAACTTGCTACTAAGACTACTAGTTAGTTGAACTAGTACTTGATAAGTTATTGGTTTTGTTTAGTAATAAACTTCTCCAAGTTATAAGCTTTTTAGTTCTTTTTCATTTATGCATATCATTTATCTTTTTAACTTCATATCTCCATCAATACTAATTCATTTTATGCATATGACCACTTGATTTGATGTATTTTTCACGATCTTTACATCTATTATCATAAAGTAAGCATTTTATTAACGTATCTTGACATTAAATTTCCTTCAAAATTACATAAAACTATATTTAAACTTTGGATGTCTATAACTTTGAGCATAGTTATCCTAATTGGAAACTTTTTTTTAATTCCATGTAAATTTTCAAGATCTACACCCTTGGCAAGTTGCTTCTTTCTTTTACATATAGTGACAGTACAAGAACATAAATAATTAGGTGTACTGGTACCCATATGTGGCTGCATCCACATTCCATTGTATCTAGGTCATAGATACTTGATTTGATTTGAAATTACTCATTGATATTGATGAGATTGATTTTGCTACAAGATAGTGGATACACTGAGATTGTTTGAATGCATATGGGTTGATGCACTAGCATTTTATGAAAAATGTCATACTTTGACCAACAATATTTTCATCTTAGATTTCAAAAATTATAGATGTTGATGAGGGAGAGAGTCCATAAGACATCAAGGAATTACAAAATCCCTATAAGGTAATTATTTTGTCCTCAATTAATGTAAACTTAATTTTAATAATGAAAGATCTTTTAGTTGTATTTGCTCTTTTATTTCCTTATTATCATTTAATTAATTAATTTATTTTAAAAATGTAATGTTGAGGGCAGTTTAATAAATGTTTTGTACTATTTGTATACAAGTCTAATGGTGGATGTATATACTTTTCATTTAATAATGGAAGGTACTTTTAAAAAAAATAGAGGAACTCTTGACTCACAACATTCAGCATCGAGAGTTCCTAAACATCTCCTAACGCTATATTGAGAGCATCTTCGACGTTCATACAACATCAGGAGATGTATAGGAACTTTCGATGCTAAATGTTGTTCGTCATGAGTTCATCTTCCAACATATTTTTTCCAACTCGTATCTTGATGCATATTTATGCATCGAGAAAGCCTTTTTCGACGCTTTTCATATATCTTCCGATGATTTTGTATGTTGAGAGACCTTTTTTATTGTAGTGTAATGCGAAAGCTTTGATTTTGAGAGGAGGAGAGCCATCCCTTGTTCCCCCTAACTTGTATTTCAATCCACTCTTCTCTCTTTCCATTTTTTTATTTCTGTGTAATATATATTGTTCATATTGTACAGTGGTCTAAGGCCTACATTCTTTATACATATATTACATGTTTACACCTTTTTTATCCATCATTTCTTGACTGTTCACTTGTCAATGTGTTATTAGTAGTTCGATTTGTGGTAAGTTCTCAATAAGGAGTCTAGCTTATACAACTTATCGCATTAGTTGAGCTATATCCATCACTTGGCCAGTGTCAACTGCAAACTACCCCAGAGGGTAAGTAGCAAGGATAAGGCTAATGCGCGCGAGGAGGAGTTTGGTAACAGACTACACCATAGCAAGATAACTTCCAACATTTGTATATTGAAAGGCGAATAAGTGTGAACGTTAGATGTTGAGAGGTTGTTGTCATTAAACGAGAAGTTCTATAAGTGTTATAGTTGAAGCCTCTTGACATATTTTGCCTAATCAAGCACAGTCATTTGCATCCTGAAATGTGAGCAAGTGTGGCATCTAAACACTTCAAGCAAAGGTTGCCATAATCATGAGCTTATTATGTAAGTTATATCGCATTGAGGTTCTCACATTGCTCAATTGCCCAATAGTGCATAAACTTTCCTTCTCCTTTCTCTCGCATGCAAGTTAGTTCATTTATTCTTCTGTTTTATCATACTTTACCCCCCTTATGCATGAGTCTCTAGGTGATTGTAAATAACTTTAGTTTTAATTTATATATGTTCTTTTATCGTAACTAGCATAATGTCTGAAGGATGAGTAACACCCTAGAACTAATATCTTAAAACAATTTCTCGTGTTCGACCTTGGATCACCTAGGTAAATTTACTGCTTCACTTGCACTTGAGCAAGCAGTAGGAAAATTGGGATTCAATGATGACTTAGGCTTCACGTGATAAAGAGGTACATAGTGAGCACTTTATGCTATGATCATGACCTATGACGTATCGCTTAGAATGAACCACACAATACAAAAAGACATGGCGAGCACATTATGTACAGTGAACCAACTTAGTGATGTATTCCAGTTACGTTGCATAGATGTTAGATTACTAAGACTAAGTCCAGAGTAACATTTTTATGTTGTTCCAATAGGAGAACAACACAAACACACACAAACCACGCGAACCAACTACCTCTGTATTGGTAGGGTATTGTGGTGTTGTTTAAACTGAGTGTGCTGAAGATCATAAAAATACTTCTGATGTGTGTTTCTTTCTAAGTAATATTCTCATTGTTTGGTTTAATACGACTCAGAATTATATTTCCCTGTCTACGACCAAGGATGAATATATAATTGTTGTTAGTTGTCGTACTCAACTTCTATGGATAAAGTAAAGGTTCTCTGGATATGATATTCACCAAGACAATATGATTCTGTATAGTAACAACATGCATACTATCAACATATCTAAAAATCATATTCAGCAAAGTCGAAACAAGCATATTGATATTCAACATCACTTCATTCGACAACTTGTTGAAACTTAGGAAAGTTCTTTTGAGCATGTTCAAAGCTTTGTTCGACTGGCTAATATCTTAAACAAAACATTTAGAAGTCATTCTGTTTGAAAAACTTCATGTTGAGCTAGGGGTTTGTCAATATAATAAATAGCAATTACTGACCTTTTGTTATGGGTTAGTCATTTAGACTACCATATCTTATTGGTCTTGTTATATGTTGCCCGACAGAAGAAATATTTTTTAATTTAAATTGACATTTATGTTATTCATCTCTTCATCTTCAGCAATCTTTATCTTTGCAACCATTGTTTCATATGCTTCATCTTCTAAGTTTTCTGCTCTATTTAGTCACTATTGCTTTATCTATGGTTTTCACAAGAAAAGCTCATTATCACGTTGGTGTTTCTTCCATGTTTGTTGTTTCATCTAGTAAGGCAGCTTCTAGTTCACACTTGCATTACACTTCAACTATTACTTCTTGAGAAACTATTAATACTGACTCATAATTCTCTAATGATGATGATAATGTGGTCATATTTGATACATTGTGTCGTAAGGTTGCGAATGCCTCTTCTTTTATTCCCAAGAAGAGTATGTCTAAGCCTTATAAGAAGTCTGGAACAGAAAAGAATTTTGTCGTTGATTTATATAATAAGTTCTTTGGTGGTGTTCATTTTGAACACTCTGATGATGGGTTCTCTATCTCTAGCATGCCTACTTCTCATAATGCTATTGTTGTTCCTAATTATACCAAAACTTCTTCTAAGGCTACTCCGATGAATTATTTGAAAAGTTCGGTCGTGACTCTAAGGTTCCTGACTCTAGATTTCCTCATAATACTACTAAAAATGTACCTGTTTTTTAGTCCATATCACTCATGGATTCTACAATTTCTGGTGTTTCTCCTGTCACTGTGTTTGTTCCTATGACATCTACATCTTTTGCCTCATGTTTTTGCTCAAGTGTTGTGCAGCTTCTCTCAGAAGAATTTTGGTCTTTTTTAGTGTTTCTATCTAAAATCTTCAAGAAGTCATCTCTGGTATGACTGGTCAACGAGCTGCTATTGCCTATGTGCTTCATGTTGTGTGTTCAATGCTTTCCAAATATTTTAACTTCCTTTTTTCCTAAATCTCATTTTCTCTTATTCCTGACCAACTTAATAAATTTCAAGGGTTTAAGAAATTTTGGGGCTTCACATTATTTCCTTATTTATTGAAGATTTTTTGTTGGGATTGTTATGTGCGTGTATGGACATTATTCTGTGATTGTATCCTACAAGATTGAGAGAAACGTTGTTGCTGTGTTAGAAGACAGTTTGTGAGGAACAGCTTCACAATTGAACAGTCAGTTATTCTTTGAACCCGAAGCATGTAAGTTTTCTCTCAATGATATGATTTGTTTCTGATACTTGTATCGGTTATCGTTTAGGCTGAGATTTCAATATCCAAAGTTCAAGCTTCTGTAATATGATGTTTAAAATAACTTTCATATATGTCTAGATGAAGGACGTGATTCAGGGCGAGTTCCTTTTGTTTACTACCTTAATCTGCTGATTGATCGAAACTTGATTAAGAGAGAGATTTTGGTTAGCCAAATCTATCTTTGAAATAGTTTAGTGATAGTGTTTCTTGTTGTAATATTCTATCACTGGTAGTACTATGTGAAGAAGTTTAATATGAGACTCTGTACTAAGAATTATAATAGTTTGATTATGATTTATATAATAATAAAAAAAATATCTGATCTTGGGTCAAGGACCCTCCAGACATAGATGTTATGACATCGAACTGGGTTAATAATGTATTGTGTTCGTACTATCCCTACTTATTGTTCATATTGTTATTGTATCATTTGCTATTAAATGTGGGTTCATCTAAATTTCAAATTGATAAACTATTATGGCCTACCAGTGATTGACCAATATTTACAACAATGTCTATCAGTGATAGATTTCTATCATTGATAAACTTTGACAGATTTTGTTGTATTTACAAATTTTTTAAAATGTTGCTATATACTTAATTATTTAAAATCTAATTGCTATATTTGCAACTATCTCTTAATATTATTATTAAATAATTAGCGTCTTAATAATTAGAATAGAAAATTAATAAATAAACTTCCAATCATAGAAACAAGGAAAATAATAGAAAAGAAAATATTAATTTAACCATAAACTGTAGTGTTCGTATACATAGGACACACGAAATCATAATTTTGAAGACAATAGTCCTAAAAAGCTAAAGCTTAATCGGTTGTAACAATTATAATCGTAACATAGACTAAATAAGTGATTGATTAATTTGAAAAGGTAAATAAAATTATGTGAACAGAAGCATAAATCGAGTGCGACAATGCTATATATGCAAAGGAAGGAAAAGAAGGGGGGAATGTGTTTGATTTTATTGATGACAAGTGACAAAACATGTAATTCTGAAAAAGAAAAGCAAAGCTTTATGAGTGAAGGATTGAAAGAATTAGGAAGAGTGGGGGACCGTGAATATGAATTATTGTATATATATAGGAACGGCCTAGTTGTTGAATGCCCAATCTCCTCCAGCAAAAAGAATAAGGAGACTGCTTCATCTCTTATGTAATTCACTACACCCAACAAAATGGGATTGCCAACGCACATTCAATTACAAAGGTTGACTAGTCATATAATAATTCATATATATATATATATATATATATTTAAGTTCATTATATATGTTTCTACACTTTAAAATGTTTCTTTTTTACTCGATGAAACTAAAATACTATTGAATATTGAACTGTGGTACAGCTGGATTTTATCTGTAACTTCATGAAACATGTCCAGCCTCTTTTTCATATAATTATTAATTATTGTATGCTTATAATAGTAGCTTGCTACCCTTTTTGTCTCCCAACATATATCTAATTATTAACACCCCTTCATTCATTTGGACCCATTATTATATTCATTTGATATCCTTCCATCCATCACCCCTTCATTCATCATAAGAATTATATTTTTACTCTAAATTAATGTACCAATTGACTAATTTACTTGAAAAAATTTAGAATTTAATTAAACCTAACAATAATCACAAACATACGTTTTTCATTTATATGATAATGATTCATTTGTTCGTATTAGGTAATATACTCGAATTTAAAGCAAGTAAAATTAAAAAAAATGTTCATTTTTCTTTATACTTAAAAAAAAGTTTAATTTTAGAGGAATAAAAAATTATTTAAAGATAATAATTAAGTTCGTTTCTTGATTATTTATTGAGAATCAAAATTTGTAAATATTCTTAATTATTTCCATCCATATATAAAATCAAGATTTTGCAACAAACATAAATTGTACAAACTAAAAGTAAGGTGAGCTGTAATTTTGGAGCTGTAACTATAAAAGATGCTGAGAGTCATTCAATTAGTATAATATAATAACTTGTTTTAGTAAAGTACGCTTTTCTTTTCTTTTTTTCTTTTTCTTTTTTTGGTCTTTTATTTGACAATTATCAATATATATATATTTGCAATATTGTAGACTAAAGAATTATTGGTTGTTGTGTTACACTCCAAACATGATGTGTTGTGATTACTTAAAATGTAATGATATAAATTTTTAATCTAATTTCACATATGTACAAAAACTCATAGATTCGAAGGAAGATGTGTAACATAAAATTTAATACATTTGAGATTTTAATTTCAATAATAACATAAATTAGGTTTAATTTTTATAAGTAGCAAAATGTTAGAAAATATTACAACTACTTCTTTTTACAATTATACAAATCGTGAGTAAAAAGTGTTTTTCTTTTTTAAGGAAAAGAAAGAGAGAAGACAACAAATATGGCCACAAACAAATTTAGAAAGAAAAAAAAAGGAGAGAAAGAGAGAGAGAGAGGATTCCCGAAGTTGACAGATGCATAATTAGTTAGATGGAAAAAAAAAAAATGATAAGCTTTTTGTGAGTGCACTTGATTCTTCAACGGTGAATTTACTCCATACACTTTTAGTGTTTAGTGTTTAGTCAATTTACTCAATAAATCTATTGTTTTTTTTTTTTTAATGAAAGCAACTATTTCATGAAAAATAATTTTATTGAATTAAATTTAAGATTTATAGAAAATATTTAAATTAAATTTAAAATTGATCATAAACTGTTGAAGGTGCATATTTACTAAAAAAACAAAAAACAAAAAAAGGTACATATCAAAGTACAAAATCCAAAAAGAGGACCAAAATCATGATCAAAATGATATTGGGACTAAAACAGTTTAGTATCCTTGAGTTTGCATTCATTTAAATTTACCTCGAAATTTGTTTGGTTTTTAGTTCTCACATCTAATTAATATATGTATCTTTTTGTGTTTCACGGATAGCTAGAATTGGTATTACTAGAGGAAAGCAATCTAAGAAATGGGGTTCTAGCCCTAGTTCTTTGTCCAAGCTATCCAATAAAAACAACACGTTGACTCTTTCTGTCTTATAAAAACAACACGTTGACTCTTTCTGTCTTATGTAGCATTTGTGGAAGACTTTCGAAGCAGTTCTTGGAACAGTTGAGGTTGAGCATCTATCATTGGTTAAACCATGTATGGTTAACACATTGAATTGAACCTTCGATCTTGAAGCCAAAAATGAAAATGACAGACTCTTTCTCACACGGTTAAGCATATTCTAACTTTCGTCTTCGTTGGTATGAGATGTTATATTGATATTATATATGTTTATCATTTGTTATTTGAAAGGATAGTCGTGTATCAAGTTCAATAATAGGCTTAGCCATATAGGAAAAGTATTAGTCCATTGACCATTTGCACACTATGAGAAGAAGCCACATTTCAAATGGTATAAGCCAATGTATTACCAGAACAAGAAATAAATGACATGTTCAAATAATTTTTTTCTTTCATAACATGTTGGAGAGCTATTTTAAAATAATTTAAATAGTTATTCTCTTTAAAAAATCATTATAAATTATACATTTTTATTAAGGAGAGTTTTTAAAAATAGTAGATTTTACAAAATATTTACAACCTATAGCATATAGCAAATTTTATCACTGATAGTCATTCATATACTATAGTGATAGAAGACTATCATTGATAGAATCCAAAATTTTGATATAACTTATAAATATTTTAATTTATTTTATTATTTTTAAAAATATCCAAATTTGAAATCTACTTTTGACAATTACATTATTTAAAGACATAAAATAAATATCTAATTAATTTTAAGTGATTAAAGTTATAGGTAAGAGTGATTTTGAATGTTGTTAAGTTTGAGGCCCATAAATCCCACTTTTTGTACCTTTATTTGTTTCTTGTTTATTTACTTCCACTTTTATGTTATGTTACTACTCCATATAAAAGAGATATTCAAGGTTTTTAAGAATTTTTAACCTTTGATGCCTTTTATATTTTGGTTGAGTTTTCTCATTTGTACATTTACAAAATTCTTTTCCCACGCAAAATCATACTTGTGATTTAATCCCCACCCCAAATGGTAAGAAAATTGTCGGTTGCAAATAAGTGTTTTAAATAAACCACAACACAGATGGGACGATTTTTCTATCTAAAACACGTATTCTAACTAAGAGCTTTCATCAATCTTCTGATATTGACTATTTTGAAACTTATAGTCCTGTCGTGAAACCTATAACTATACATGTTTTGCTTACACTTGCTTTTGCTCATAATTAGACTGTTCGTCAAAGTTGACATTAATAACAACTTTTTGCATGGAATTTTATCTAACACTGTCCACATGTGGACATAACCTTCTAGTTTTGTCTCTCAGGATACCTCATCTTCTGTTTGTCGATTAAATAAGGCACAATATGGTATTAAACAAGCAACACTGGCTTGGTTTTGATAGACTCACTTGCTTTCTTTAGAAGCTCATAGCTCTTTATTGTTTAAACATATATACCATTTGCACACTAGCTTCTTGTCGTTATGTGTTAGTTAAATTTTGTTAGCCAAATTTAAACGATTTTTTCTTAACAGGTTTTTTGTACGCAATCGATTAGATTTGACACAAGATCCTTTAGATTTGACACATAATCATTTAGATTTGGTCTTTTGAATTAGAGTAGTTAAATCTCAACGGTTTTTTTTTTCAAGATTTTTTTACAGGATTGTTTAGATTTGATACACGATCGTTTATATTTGGAACATGATCTTTTACATTTGGTAATCCAATATCCCAACGATATTTTTTTAAGCATCTTTTATATTTGGCACACGATCTTGAACCAAATAACATTTTGAAAAAAATATAAAAAAATTAGCAAAGAAAGAAAAGGACGATAAAAAGGAAGAGAAAAAAAATTAGAGAACCAGAGAAAAAGACGATGGGAAGGAAAAGAAAAAATGACAGAAGAAAGAATATGAAAAAGGAAGGGCAAATGGAAATATTTTAAAAATTTGCAGAATAAGAGAAAAAGGCGATGGAAAAAAAAAATTAAATATCACAGAAGAGGAAAAGAAAAAAGATCGCACAAGAGGAGAGAAGAGAAGAAAAACAAGGAAGGACAAATCTAGATTTTGAAAAAAAAATGAAAAATTTCGTGGACTTTTTCAATTTGTGACACATGTCGTAAATATTTTGCCCGTTCACTCTATTTATGAAAATTAACTCTTCTATTTATCCATCACATCGATATTTTAAATCTTGGTTAAAACATAAAATTCAACAAACTCTCACAAAATTTCAAAATAAAAATCTCTTTAAAACATACTAAAACCACAATTAGTCAAAAAATTCATACTGATAAATCTATTAGACAATCACTATGTGTTTATTTGACAATTAAATGTATGTTAATTACAATAATAACTATTGAAATTGGTTGCGTATGTGATCGATCACTCTATGCTAATAGTTAAATAAAATTAAAACTATGATGTTAACTTAAAATTTTGGTTCGTAAGAAGATTGGTGTAAAATTTGAATCATTGAGAGTATTGTATTTTTTAACTTCTTTTAAGCTAAAGTATTGTATTTTTTAACTTCTTTTAAGCTGAAGGGTATTTATGAAATTTTTCAATAGTTTAGAGGTATTTTTAAACAAACATTTAATGTTTTTCATCTAACTAATGATAGGGGTATTTTTTTAACCCTTTTTAAAAGTTTAGGATATTTTTTAAACTTTTGAAAGTTTGAAGTATGTTCAAATTTTCACAATTAATTGATTTATTTTCATAGAGAATAATGATCTATTTATAATAAATGTACAAATTATAAAATAATTGGAGAAGGTACAAATTATAAAATGAATATACAAATTACT
>JBBPDI010000023.1:23382437-23392461 GCA_037974545.1 Cucumis variabilis | reverse complement strand
TATATCTAATTATTAACACCCCTTCATTCATTTGGACCCATTATTATATTCATTTGATATCCTTCCATCCATCACCCATTCATTCATCATAAGAATTTTATTTTACTCTAAATTTATGTACGAATTGACTATTTCACTTGAAAGAATTTTGAATTTAATTAAACCTAACAATAATCACAAACATACGTTTTTCATTTATGTGATAATGATTAATTTGTTCGTATTTAGTAAATATACTCGAATTTAAAGCAAGTAAAATAAAAAAAAATGTTCATTTTTCTTTATACTTAAAAAAAAGGTTAATTTTAGAGGAATAAAAAATATTTAAAGATAATAATTAAGTTCGTTTTTATTGAGAATCAAAATTTGTAAATATTATTAATTATTTC
Source organism: Cucumis variabilis (assembly GCA_037974545.1). Taxonomy (NCBI): domain Eukaryota; kingdom Viridiplantae; phylum Streptophyta; class Magnoliopsida; order Cucurbitales; family Cucurbitaceae; genus Cucumis; species Cucumis variabilis. The sequence goes on along the minus strand of JBBPDI010000023.1, from coordinate 23,392,072 downwards.
CATCCATATATAAAATCAAAATTTTGCAACAAACATAAATTCTACAAACTAAAAGTAATGTGAGCTGTAATTTTGGAGCTGTAACTATTATTTAAAGATGCTGAGAGTCATTCAATTAGTATAATATAATAACTTGTTTTAGTAAAGTACGCTTTTCTTAAAAAAAAAAAACACTTAATTATCAATTTTTTTTCTCAAATTGCTTTTAAGGATGGCCTACGTATTATTATTATTATTGACAACATTTTTTTTTTGTTAAAAGTGGTGGTCTTTTATTTGAAAATTATCAAGATATATATATATATATATATATATGCAATATTGTAGACTAAAGAATTATTGGTTGTTGTGTTACACTCCAAACATGGAGTGTTATGATTCATTACTTTGATATAAATTTTTAGTCTAATCTCACATATTTTGTGCATCTTGGTTAATATTCATCCGGACAAAAATGTATAACTTAAAGTTTAATACGTTTGAGATTTTAACTTCAATAATAACATATATTAGGTTTAATTTTTATAAGTAGCAAAATGTTGAAAATATTACAACTACTTTTTACAATTACACAAATGGTGAGTAAAAGGTGTTTTTCTTTTTTAAGGAAAAGAAAGAGAGAAGACAACAAATATGGCCATAAAAAAATTTAGAAAAAAAAGGGAGAGAAAGAGAGAGAGAGGATTCCCGAAGTTGACAAATGCATGATTATTTAATGGGTCAAAAATGTTATAAATGGGGGATTTCCTCCTGAAATTGAGGCATGTTTTGGAAACATTATAATTTTGTACGTACACATACTTTATAATTAAATAAATATTTTGTCTTTATTATAAAACTAATTGTAGAGGAAGAAAAAGAAACCCCCCACATTTTCTGATTTTAGAGGACAGTCCTTTTTATTAAAAAAAAAAAGAAAAAAGAAAAAGAAAACATACAATGAAATAAAAATACTGCTGGCGTAGTTAGTGACCCATTTTATATTAACAAATTAACTCGGGAGATCCCACCTTTCATGATATTCAATTTTTAGTGAGTTTTATTCTCGGTTCTTAAGTTATTCTACTTCATTTTCCCATTTACTTCAATTTCTAACTATTCTTTCTCACTTCCTTCAACCCTTTGTTTATTTCAATTTCAATTTCAATTTATATTTCCTGCTAACTCATTTGCTTCTTTGTTTGATTGTTTTCTATAATTAATTCTTCTTACATAATTAATTTTAAGAATTTTTTTTTAAATTAAGTAACACATTGGAAAGTGAAAAAATATCTTTTCGAAAACATATCTCTTTTTTCATCGGTTATCTAATATATATATAATTTTTATTTTTAATGAACAAAAATTTTAAAATAGAAAAAACAAAAGCAATAAATTAAAATAGTCACCGAACAGTATCTAATTATTTTTATTTTTTGATTTTAGCTTCTCAAAACTAAACTTATTTTCTCTCATACTTTTACAACAATATGCAACAATATGCATCAAAAGTATAGAAGTTGACATCTTAATCGAATACAAAGTAAAAAATTTAAAGTTACAAATAGCGTCTACAGGCTTAAATTTCAGAAGAAAAAAACAAAATTATTATCAAAAAAGTGTTCGTATATTTATTTTTTAAGTTGAATATGTTGATTTAGTTTGTAAGTGTTATGAAGTTACAATTATTTTAAAATTTTGAATTTTATTTTAATTTGATCTTTAAATTTTAAAAGAATAAAAAATGTAAAATTTTGTTTTCTAAGAACCAAATCAAAATTAGATCTAAAAGTTATAAACAAAAATATTAATAAATAAAAAGAAAAAAGCTATTTGCTCAGTAAAACAATTGCATGATGGATAAGGAAGTGAAGGTTAACATCTTGAGAACAAAACTTGTATTCAGTGGTTAGATTTAGTTAGCTCACTGAAGCTCAAAAGATAAGAGAAAAGCCTAATCATGAAAAGCGTTTAGTGTGAGGTTAAGAGAACCTCAAATGAAAATATAGAAGAGCTTAGAGAGTGAGTTAGGTGGAAGTCTTATCAAGAAGAGAGCCTCCATGATTTATTAATCACACAGTAATATAACATGCAAATTACTTTGAGGTAAGATGAATTTTTTATATAAATATAAATGAAGGCGTTATTTAAAAAAGAAAAAGAAAAAGAAAAAGAAAAATTATTAGGTAAGATGTGTGTGATTAAATAGTAAGAGGTGAGATGGTGTATGTAAAACCCAAGTACTCCATGTTCCGTTGTTCACTTCAAATTGAATTTTGGGTGCGTTCACTTTTCTGATCTGTGATTGTTGCATGAAAATGCGTGTTCATTACAACTCCATCTCACACAAAATAAAAATAAAATCTTCCCTTTCTTCTCCCCCCCTTAAATATAATTCTCCAATTTTCTTCTTAATTATTAATTATCTTCAATATTTTCACAGCTCCCACATTCCACATTCCCCACCCAAACCCACCCCCGTTCTTTACTCCCCTCATCCCATCGCCCTCCTCATCCTCCCATCCTTCGCCAGGTTCCTTCTAATTCAACTCTCTAATTAATTCATATGTCCATCGATCCTATTCTTTTTTTTATTTTCTTTTAACTTCTCTGTAGGATCCTGACTTTTGATTTTGGATTCTTATTTTTTTATTTCTTTAGAGAGATTGAGATGATCGGCAATGGTCTTCTTAAAGGGAGTTTCAGGTCGTTTTCTTCAGTTTCCATTCGTCGGAGAAGGTATGAATTTCGATTATTTCTTCTTCAATTTTGATCTTTTTGTTTCACCTTTCCTGATTCTGTTTATTTTATTTATTAAAAAAAGAAGAAAAAAAAAAGAATCGAAGTAAGGGAGGTTTTAATTTTGCATCCTTTTTGCATTATTTTGGATTTATGTGATTTTTTGTTGTTTTACCATATAATTCGGAAGCAAGATTCTCACGCCTTTACTTTCGTGATCGGCCGTGTTCGTTTTTAATCATTTCTTTTTCTTTTTATTTTTATTTTTCTTTTGAAATAATGATAAATAATAATAATAATAATAATAATAACTAAACCTTCTGCCCTGTTCACCTTTCAGTTCTTGAATGTGTGTGTGTTCTTCCTTTTTTTTTTCAATTAAAAATCTACCAATTGTAAAAAATGACGAAAAATGAAAAAACTAAAAATTTAAAACTAACATAATTTTCAGAAATTAAAATAAAATCAAAATCAAATGTTATGTTTCGAGTTTTATTCTAAAGGTGAAATACTCTCGATATATATATATATATATATATGTTTTGATTTTAAAAAATTACGAAAACGGATGCAGTTGTAGCCATACTCATGCACAGAAATTGGAAGGTGTGCTTTATATTTTCTTACCCTTGTTAAAGTTTAACACAGTTGTTATGCTTTATTCTACTTTTCAAAGCTGCGATCTGCCTTTTTACATAGTCAATTTTAATGCACCACTTATCTTAATTCCCAATTTTTGTGAGTTGTAAAATTCACGTTATGTTGAATAAATAAATCTATTCTTAGGATACATTTTAAAATGAAGCTTTTAAAGTCTAATAGCATAATTGAAATTTATTTGATAGTGAAACCTTTATCATATGCATTTAGTTGTGACATGATCAAATTTTATATAAAATTCCATTTTTAAGACAAATTTTAAAATGAAGCTTGTAAAGTCTTAAAAGGGAAATTTATTTGAAAGTTTTTGTATGATTATATATCTATTTTAAAATTATAAAATTGTTTTTGTAAAAGACAAAACATAAAGAGAAATGATTACTCCTTAAAAGGGAAGACACAAATGTGAGTCCATTGTCCATATATATGTGGCACACAGTCTTTAGAGTTAATTAAAATCTGTTATTTTTCTAGCCTATTTCTCCTGTTTTTAAATTTCAACACTATTTACTACATTAGTACGTTAAATACTTAAATTAAAATTGAATAATTTTTAAGTATTTGATTTTAAAATTTAACAAACTACAAAAATATATTTAAAATAGTACTTAAACCAAACCAAAATAGTATGGCTGTACATGATAGAATAAGTACCATTTATAAAGTCATGACCATGGGAGGAGGGTCTTTTATGTATGCAAAAAGCAAGTCACTTTGAATAACATAACCATTTTTTTTCTTTTTGAAAAAATATATTATCCAAAACACATTTTGAAAGAATTCTTATTCTTAAAAATATATATTTTTAATTATCCAAATAATCATTGAGCTATGAATTTTAGTGTCTGCACTAACATTTGATCTTTTTCATCTTCTCAAAAGTTAATTAGGAGAAAAATGCATGTTTCATAAAGATTATGACTTAATTACTTGGAACAAAATTTTGAATAACCTTTCATCTTTGGCTATAGATGTAACTATTTTTAACAACTATAGTCAGGTTGCATTTATTAAGGTTATGCATTTTAAACAACTATATATTTTTAAGTACACATAATTTTTATAGATTGTTTGGTATAAAAATTTCGTTTATCAAAAGAAAAACATAACAGTGAAGCATAACTTTTTTAGCTTTTGTCATGCAATGTCCTAAGACAAAAAAAAATGACGTAAATAAATTATTAGTTAAAAGAAAAGCATCCTTTATACGTGTGAATCAATTTGGACAATTTTTTAGGACATTGTTTTAAAATTGTTATCTTCACATGCGTACTGAATTTCTTAAATGCATAGATTAATATAATATTAGAAAGAAGATTGATATAATCAAATAATCACTTTGGTAGGAGAATTTAGGAAATTTTAAGTTTATTTTGAAGTAGATTAATGAAAAAAAGCAAAATCTATTTAATTATAAAAGCTTAAGTTTGATAGGTTAATTTGAGTACTGTTCAATAGATAAAATATTAATTAACAGTGAAAAGGTTTATGTCTTCACTAAAATTGAGTAAAATTAAAAATATAAAAACCAAAATGTTAATTTAAGAAAATATGTCAATTAATCTAATAAATTGAGCAAAAAAGGAAGCATAAGTGGCCACACCCCCTTCGCTTTCTCCGCAGCTGTCTTTTCTGTCACACTTTCCTTTTCGGCTTAATGTAATAAGAAGTTAATTATAGCCATGAAAATGAGTCCTATTTGATCTTCAAAAAAAGAAACAAAAATGTCCTATTCCTATATTTATTATCACATTTCTTTTTAATAATAATTCTTTATTACTTTTACCATTTATGGTTTACACAGTAATAACATAATAACAATTGTGTGATACACTAATACTAATTTTAAAAATTTCAGTCTTCAAATGATCAAAACTCAGGACGTACTATAGACTTTCAAATTAATGTTTAATTCTCGGAAAAAAATTAATCTTGAGAAAAAGAACCTTTAAAATGAGATATATTTAGAGAGACTTAAAATTCCATCTATACATGAAATGATAATATAAGTTATTTTAAAATGTGGGAAACTCAAAACCTTAAACTAAAAATTAGTTAAAATTTATATCGGGATTTGGACCGGCCGGTATTATATTTTCAATTTTCTTTCAAGTTTTTAAAATTCAGTTTTCTTTTTCTCTTTGAGTAGTTTAAAAGGGAATATTTAAAAATAGCAAAATAAATTAAAATATTTACAAATTATAGCAAAATTTTAAATTTTATCAATTATAATTTTTTATCACTATAGCATATCAAGATGGTAAATATTTTGTAAAATTTACTATTTTTTAAAAATTTCCTTACTTTACTTTTAGCCAAGTTAGAATTGTAGTAATCATAATATAAACTAAACTTTCAATATTAAAAATAAGGTAGATATTTTTATCTTTCTCTTTCATAAGTTGCATGATGCATCGGTTAGGAAATTTAGAAACTCTAACCTCGAAATCGAGAGAGACATTGTATGTTAGATGAAGTATGATTTTTGTGCAAAGGGTTAGATGACCTAAGTTGATGTGAACAATTTCTTACCTTTTTAAAATAAATTTGGCTTACAAAACTAAAATTAATAAATATAATAGAAAAATAAAAAAAATTAATAAATAAAGATTTTACGTTTTTAAATAAACTAACGTGTTTATTATTTTATGTTATATTTACATTACTAAAGATTCTAATTTATTTTGTATGTTTGATGAATGTTATTACGTTATAGGAAAATATCTCTCTCATGTGAAGGGAGAGATTTAATGCATAATTGTCTAAAAGAAATGGCTATTAGTGGGCCTTAATTATTTTCATTATTTGTGATTGTTGGAATCAGGCTTGAAGGCAAGGTGGCTTTAATAACCGGGGCAGCAAATGGTCTGGGCCAAGCCACAGCCCAAGAGTTTGTGGATCAGGGGGCCCATGTGATCATTGCCGATATAGACACCACATTGGGCCCACAAGTGGCGGAACAACTAGGCCCCACAGCCAAATTTGTACAATGCGACGTGGCACTGGAGTCTGAAGTTGCGGCCGCAGTAAACTTCGCGGTGACCCACCACGGAAAACTAGACGTAATGTACAACAACGCCGGAATCACCGGACCAGCACTGCCACCCAGCATAGCCGAGCTAGACCTAGCCGACTTCGACCGAGTAATGAATGTCAACGTCCGTGGAGTTGTAGCCGGAATAAAACACGCGGCTCGAGTCATGGTCCCAGCAGGGTCCGGGTCCATCCTATGCACATCAAGCATAAGTGATCTCATGGGTGGGTTAGGCCCACATCCCTATTCTATATCCAAACACGCAATTCCAGGGATAGTGAGGTCGGCGGCAACGGAGCTGTGCCGTAGCGGGGTACGAGTGAATTGCATATCGCCGGCACCGGTAGCGACGGCGATGGCGGTGAAGGGGATAGGAGAAATGTACAAAGGGGTTAGCAAGGAAGAGATTGTTGGAATAATAAATGGGCTTGGGGTTCTCAAGGGCGCAATTTGCGAGGAGGCTGACGTGGCGAAAGCGGCTTTGTTTTTGGCTTCTGATGATTCGAAATACATCACCGGTCATAATCTCGTTGTCGACGGCGGTTTTACTTCCTTCAAAAACCTCGACTTCCCTTCCTTCCATTAGTCTGTTGCCACGTGTGTAGATAAGTAAAAGAAATAAAAAAAACCCATTAAAATATCATTCTTCTTATTCTAATTTGGTCATCTTCTATCTATGTACTTCCAATTATCAAATTTCGGTAGATGTATTTTTAATCAATTTTAATATTTGTACCAAATGTTAGGATGGAGGGCGGATTTAAGAAGGGGTCAAAGGTCAGGGGACACGTGTCCTCTCTCATATTCTCGATTTTTGTATTTTAATATTAATTTTGATGTTTGAAAATACACTATATATTGAATAATGTTTCTTTAAGTGTAAATTTCGTTTCTGGTGCAATGACTATATCCTTTTATAAATTTCACATCCTGAGTTTGAATCTTTATCTCTTGCATTTATTTTTACCTCGATTTTCTAAGAGAAAAATAATTTTTTAAAAAAGAAAAAAATAACCTATATAAGATAAAACACTACCTTATTTTCTAACACTCACTTGTTATCTAACAAACTTTCACTCTCTCAACAATATTCTATGAAGAAGTATTATTTTTTATTTTTCTGATGCAATTTTTAAATTCACATATTTACATTACTTAGGTATATATTTGTTTTGTTTTGTTTTAAAATAAAACGATACAAGATAATTTTTTTTCGTTCATCGTTAGAATATAAGTATCGTATCAATTCACTAGTTTTTACTTTTCAATCTATGTGTTCAAAGTTTTATCCAAGAGGCTTTTCAGCTATTGAACTCTCTATGGTTGATGATCAACTTCAAATTACATTATTGATATGCGTTCAAAGTTTGTTGAACTAAAAAGCATTAATGATCAGTGAAAATGGTCGTTACAAAAGGAGATAAGGTCTACCCATTAGTTTATCAGTTGCTCACTTTCGCATTGATTTTACCGGTTGCAACAACTATTGTAAAGAGAACATTTTCTGCTATGAATATTGTGAAGACTCGACTGCGTAATCAAATGGTAGATCAATGGATGAATGATTGTCTTATGGCTTATATTGAGAAAGATTTATTGGATAAATTAGATAATAAACTTATCATAGATCGATTTCAAAACATGAAAACTCGTCGATGATAATTGTAATATGTATTAAATTAATTAATTTTTAAAGTTAATTAATATTTTTTATTGTGTTCGCTATATAGTGTTCCCTATATAAAATTTCTAGATCCACCACTGGTTAGGATTTATTTGGTTGAGCATATCAAAATGAAAATAGAGTATGTTCAAATACATGTTGGCAAAGAGATTCAAATTTTGGATTTTACTTGCACTTACCATTGGTTCACACTAAACTATTGTTAATTATTTACAAATGTGTTTTATGTTAAAAAGATTGAGCAATATATAAATATATAATTTCCATAATAACGTTCGAAGTTGATATCTGTTGTGTAAGTAAAGTTTTAAAACAAACACTTTCATTTTTTTTTTAAAGTTAGAGATAAATAATTGTTCTACTTCTAAATAGTTTGTCAGCAGGCTTCTTAGACTTGATATGTTAAACAATGGGTTGATTTGACAATTTTTAATAATTTAATATAGGCTTTTTTCATGATGATAGGAAACTCCTCTACTTTGCATCTTCTTCCACTCTCCTTTGGCCGCCTTGCAATGCCTTTTCCGTCGAATGAAGGAGAATGAAGGAGAATGAGCTTTAGATCTGATTTTTGTCATGCATCTCATTTTTTCTCTTCTCAATATATGTTTTTATCGAGTGTCTTCGTGCATTTCATACGCTTTCCATCTTATTTAGATCTATCTCCCTTCTAATGATGTCAGATAAAAGAGATTTAGTTTGATCATTTAGATCTGAATTAAGAAGAAAAATAGATTGGAATGGTTGAACTTAAATGAACAAAGATAGTTCTTGTTCTTTGCTAGATGCACTAAGTTCCTCAATTTATTTGATCAAGGAGAAAAGAATTTCTTTATTGTGTTTCTAAGTTCATGTCACTCATTAATCCAAAAATATGGTTATTAAGGGTTTGGTAACCTAAGTATAATCACATAAGTTATAACATTTAGACTATTGAATGTATAAAAATGATAAGAACTAAATTCTAACATTTTGAAATCTTATTATTTGACTACCTTTTAAATTGATCCAAACTAAAAATACCACATTTTCAATTAAACATAATCTATAATACATTACCTAATATTTATCTTAATTTTTAAAATTAAATTGAGTTTATAATTTCTAAATTTTTTCATCTTTATTTAATATAATTTTGCATTTAAAATTTTTTCATATAATAAAACCATAAAATATATATATATTTTTTATGTATTTACACAGTTTAGATCATATAATCCAATTTTTTTTTTCAGAAACAACCTACATATTGGTTTAACTCAATAAATCTGAAGGTGTGAAATAACACTTGGATTGTCAATCAAAGATTTTTAGTGTTTAGGGTTTAGTAAATTTACTAAAAATGATAAGCTTTTTGTGAGTGCACGTGATTCTTCAATGGTGAAAGATATATCTCCATAAATCTATTGTTTTTTTAATGAAACAACTATTTCATGTAGGGGTGTACATAAGCCGGGTTGGACCGGGTTGTAGTAAAAATATGGACCAACCCAAAGTGACCGGGTTGACAAAATTTGAACCCTATTGTTTCAATATTTA
>JBBPDI010000023.1:23351122-23362415 GCA_037974545.1 Cucumis variabilis | reverse complement strand
TTGAAACAAATATAATCCATACTTAATATGTTACCAACAAAACCACTTTGTTTTCACAGTAGAAAAGAGGCAGTAGTATCGAACATAAACGAAAAGATCGTGTAAATGAAACGGAGTGCAAGCTGACTTGAAGAAGCGGAGCACAGCCAGTGTGGCTCGAAGCAGATGCGCAGATCTGCTGGAAAAATACCACTCGACGGCAAAGCTACGGACTAGGGGGGGAATTTGCAGCGGTGATGGTGGCCGGATCTACACCTACGGCGTGGACAGATGAAAAGAAAAGATTAAAGAAGAGGATGGCGCAGCTGGGTCTTCGTGAACGGAGGCCAGTCTAGGGCGGCTTCAGTTTTTGTCGTCGACCAACGATGGGGTAGGGTGCAACGACGCGACGAACAAAAAACCCAGGGATGGCCGTCGGCGTTTGGGTGTGAAGAAGAGAAGAAAACGGAGGGAAAGGGGAAGAGGAAGAAGAAAATGGGGGGGGGGGGGGGCTGTGCGGCGCGCGAGGAACAAGGGAAAATTTTAATTTTTTTTTAAACATATATAATAATAATAATTATTATTATTATTTCTTATATATCTAAATCCTTATTACCATTCTTTTCCAACACTCTAAAATACAAAATACACCCCTTTAACTCAAAATCTTTAAACCAAGATGAATTGATATAGTTAAAGGTAAGATAAATATATATTACCTTAAGAATTTGGGTGTTACAGATATATTGCAAGTCCCATGACAAAATAAAAAATTATGTTATTTATCATCAAAGGGTAGTGCGTGATACACCGAGTGATGTTCGTGACTTGGCTCCTCATAAAAGATTGGTGAATGTGCTTAGTGAATGACATACGGGGATTGAGGAATATTGAGAGTAAAAGAAGAGCTCTAACAAAGAAACCAAGGGTTTTCCTTGTTAGCATAAACACTTTAAATCAATACAATAGATTAACCTAAGATCATTCATGCAAAATTGTTAAGAATAAGTTACATACCAGATTTCATCACTAGGTAATTAATGATGCCTATAAAATTGTTATTGTCTAAATCAACCAAAACTTTGAATAACCTTAGTGAGATCTTTCTCTGGATGGGATACAAGAAAGATAAAGTGCTTATTGTTTTGATATATTGGGAACCATAGCCTTAAGTCTCTTTATATACTAGTTCAATTAGGGTTTCCATCAAATCTTAATCAATCTAGGAATATGCTTCTACCTATGTAGTCCATAATCAAATAGGGATCATGGGCCTTAATTAAATAGATCACATAATAGGCCCAATTTAATAAAATAACCAAAATGTGATAAATTATTAATTCACATACGTAGCTCACACTTTAATATGTATTATTTAAATACCTCTAACAATCTTCCACTATATAGTTAATGGAATTCTCACGCTTGGGCTATGTTTGTATTCCTGATTAAATCACATAAATCTTAAGTGAGCATAAATAGGTTATTTCAATAATAGAAATCTCTTTAGTTCAATCTGATCCATCTTCTATATTAGTACAAAATCAAGACGTCTTTAGTTACGACCTTTGTAACAAAACCTTCCTTGATTACTAATTTCAATACATTCAATGACATAGATCAAGTATGGATGGCTAGCATGGAAAACTATATGCAATGTGATCTAGATCATGCCTGTTTCCAAGTTGTCCAAATTTCTTAGTGAGATTATTCTTAAAAAAATTTATGCTAAACCGTATTAGCAAAACTACATGCATAAAAATAAGTTCAGATAATAAAACATAAACCATAACTTTATTCTACATAGAAAATAAACAAACTAAGGTCGAAGAACATCCTCTATAACAAACTCCCACTAAACCATGGAATTAGAAAATTGACTAACACCTATGTGAGCAACATGCTTATGAAAAACTTTAGGCAGTAAATCTTTAGTTAATGGATCTACCACTATATAGTTTGTTCCTATGTGTTCTATCAAAATTTGACCATTTTGAACTTTTTTCTTTCACAACTAGAAACTTTACGTAAATGATTTAACTTTGTATTACTTCTGTTTTTATTGGAATACATTACTGCTGACTTACTGTCACAAAATATTTTAGTGGTCTTTTTATGCCAACCACTATTCATAACCTAGTGACAAAATTTTGTAGCCATATTCCATGATTGGACACCTCATAACATGTTATGAATTCTGCATCCATGGTATAAGAAGGCACAATAGTTTGTTTAACACTTTTCCAGGACACGATTCCTCCAACCAACTTGAAGATATAGCCTAAAGTTGATTGTAAAGTGTCTTGGCATCCAACATAAATTAGCTTCAGAACACCCAATTATGATCTTTAAAACTTCTAATGTAAGATAAGTGAGCATGTAATCTTTTATTCTCTATAAATACCTCATAACATATTTGGCGTCTTTCCAATGATCTATTTCTGGGATGCTTAAATATATGGCTAACACTAACTATGAACACAATATCTGGATACGTGCAAATTTGAGCATACATTAGGCTTCCAAGAACCGATGCATATGGAACCTTTTGCATCACCTTAATCTCTTTAATTTTATTTAGGTCAATGCCCCATGACTATTTAAATTCCAAATCTATTAAAAAAATTTTCAATTAGTTCTTTTGTGACAATCTTAAAATATCTTGAGAGCAATCTCACAATATTTCAATTACTAATACAAAAGAAGCAGCACCAGGATCCTTTGTCTCAAAATTCCTTTTGAGAAACCTCTTATTGTCATGCAATAAACCTACATCATTACTTGCTATGAGTATGCCACCAAGATACCAGAAAAATAGTTTTTACTCCCACTAAACTTGTGATATACACAATATTTCACTATATTCACCTGAAAAATAAAGGAGGTAATTACTTTATGAAATTTGTGATACCATTGACAAGAGGCTTTGTTTGAAACCATGGATAAATTTCTTCAATTTGCAAACCATAGATTTTGAATTATTAGATAAAAAGTTTTCTGATTGTACTATATAAATCCTCTCAACAATATTTCTATTAAGAAATGCAGTTTTCATACCCATTTGGTGTAGCTCTTAATCAAAGTGAGCTACCATTGCCATGATTACCGTGAATGAGTCTTTCAATGAAATCAGAGAGGAAGTCTCTTTGTAACCAATGCCTTTTGAGTAAAACCCTTTGCAACAAGACAAGCTTTATATCTTTCAATTTTGTTTTGTAAATCCCTTTTGGTTTTAAATATCTATTTACAACCTATGGGTTTCACGCCTAATGGCAATTTGACAAGTTCCCAAATTGTATTTTGTGGATTTTATTTCCTCTCCCATAGTATTTATCCATATTTTAGAGTTAGAACTTTGTAGAGCTTGTTGAAAGTTGATTAAGACATCTAGCTTCCATTATGCCCATATCATCCTGATGTTATTGAAGAATCACAATATAATCATCTGAAATTGCACTTCTTTTTTCTCTAGTGGACCTCCTCAGTGGCACTTCTTGAGGTTGTTGAGTTTGAATTTCAAGTTCAATGGGGACTTCATTGTTGTCTTGTTCTATAATTGGTTCAGTAGTGAATTCAGGAATTGAAGTGTGAACATCATTCCACATTAGGAAAAGAAACTAATTCCTCGTCAAAGACAACTTTCTTTATGTTATCTTCCCCCTTAAACTTAACTAACATCCTCAAGAAATTTGACATGTACAGTCTCAAAAAATGATCTCGATGTGGCATCATAAAACGTGAAATCTTGAGAATGCTCAAAATATCCAACAAAATAGCAACCAATAATTCTTGGTTCAAATTTTCTTTCGTTGGGTCTGTAAGGCTTAGCCTCCACTAGACAACCCCTAACGTGAAGATGCCTAATACAAGGCTTGTTTCTTGTCCACAACTCATAAGAGGTTTTAACTATTACTTTACTAGGTATATATGTTGCAGTCTTAAGTGCAAGGATTCCGATAAAGAAGAATGACTAATCATGCTTCTTACCATATCCTTAAGTGTTCTATTTTGTTTTTCTGCCACATCGTTCATGCTAGGTTTTTCTGGCAAAGTGTATTGGAAAATGTTCCAACATTCCTCTAGGTATTTGGCAAAGGGTCCTGGAAGTTGTTCACCTGATCCATCATATATACTTTAGTATTCACCACCACGATCAGACTTAAAAGCCTTAATTTTCTTTCCAAATTGAAGTTCATGTTCAGCTTTAAAAGGCTTGAAAACATCCAAAGAATGAGACTTCTCATGAATTAAATATAGGTACCCATATCTTGAATAGTCGTCTATGAACGTAATAAAGTATTGGTGCCCATGCTAGGAAGCCACAGGGAATGGGCCATAAATATATGTATGTATTAGTTCTAAGACTTCTGAACATCTGTTGGCACCCAAATTTCTTATGTTTGTCTATTTTTCCTTAATACATTTTACACAAACTTCAAATTTTCTTACACCAAAGGAATCAAGAATTTTATCTACTACAAGTCTATGAGTTCACTGTTTAGAGATGTGACCTAACGCTTATGCCATAACATATAGTAGAATTCTCATTTAAATTTTTGTATCACAAGATTTAGATAACAGGACCTTGTTAGATGAAACATAAGAATCCAACATGTATAGGTTATTAATTAAAGAATCGGTGTCAATAAGCTTGGAATTTTGAAAAAAAAAACTAGCTTTATTATTTCCAAAAGAACAAAAAAAACCAAATTTGTGATAACTGTAAATAGAAATTAAGTTTCGTCTAAACTGATTGTATAATAAAAGTCTCATTCAAATCCAAAAAAACAACCAATTTTTAAAAGTAACTAAAATTTTCAATAGCTTCGTCTGGAACTGCTTTGCCATTGCCAGCATAGAAGAATCTTTTAGTATCATTTGGCAGTCGACTCCACCGTCAATCCTGCATAAATATACTTATGTGCGTAGTAGCACTAGAATCTACCCATCAAGTATCTGTAGGTACAAAAGCTAAATTAACTTCATATTAAACCAAAGTAAGAAGTTTACCCTCCTTTACATGCCATTTGGCGTATTACTTGGGTCAATCTTTCTTGAAATGACCTTTCTTTTTGCAATTAAGAAAATAAAGATTCTTTGTAGCATGTTTCTTATTCTGCTGAGATGTCTTTTCTGCAGCATTTGTAGACTTTCTTTTCTTCTTACTACGAAAATTAGATTCCAAGTGAGCACTTTCTGTTCTCTTTCTCTTAATCCTATCTTATTCTCACACATTGTGAGATACACTCATTAATACTCCATTTATCCTTATGAGCATTATAGCTTATCTTAATCTGAGTGAATCATACAGGAAAAGGGATAAGTACCATATGTACAAGTAAATCTTCATTTATCTCAATATCAATGCCTTTAATTTACTAGCGAGATCGAACATTTCCATACTGTACCCCTTACCCTTATACCTCATGGAAGTTAAAGAAGTCAAAAGACTCTGGAATGGATAAGAAACTTATTGGCATTTTCACCTTCCGTAATAGAACCCTAAAAAGACTCTAGAATGGAGTGCCTAATGATCATTAGACACATACAATTTGGCCGTTTTCACTTCTCAATAATTAGCCGTATTTGACTGTTCTTAGTAGGAGCAAGTTTATCGATCATCAATGCAAGGTTTAGATCCATATAACTTGGGAAGTATCTCTAGGCTTTCCTTTAAAATTTTGAAATTCGATTCATTCAACTTAGGTATTGAACTTAGATTTTCAGATATTTGAGTAAGACCAACTTAACAAAGAACAAGTAAATAAATGTTATTCTCACAATCAATACATGTCATTAATATAAAATAGGATAAAATAATTTCACATATATGGAGGGTCTCTCTTAAAATAACTATAAACGATACTCTCAATGAAGTAATCAAAGTATTAAAAATAAACTCTGTCAAGAAATAGCCTTTCTTTGGACCGACTATTTTTTAGATGAACAATGGTTATAATTGTCACATACTCATTACCATATGTATTGTAACACCCCAAAAACTAAGGTAATTTTAATTTTATAGATCTTAGTTTAATTTATTCTATGTTGGATTTAGTTGGGTGTTATAAATTTTATTTTTTAGAATTGTTTGTTTTATTGGAAATTTTGGTGAGATTTAAGGATATTGGTTAATTATATATGTATATATATAATTAATTGAGTTATGGAAGGGTAAGGATAATTTTTTTTTTAAGGAAATATATTTTTGAGAGCGAGAAAATAATTATGTTGGAGAAAATATAATTATTTTGAAAGATATTATTTTTTTGGAAAGATAAAAAGAGAGTTAAAAAGTGGATTTGATGAGTAATTAATGGAGGAAAGAGAAAAGATTATTATGTTGAAAAGGAAAAGGAAAAGTTAATAATAATAATAATAATAATTATTATTATTATTATTATACATTTAACCCTTTTGTAAAGCGTGGTTAAAAAAACACCATTCATCTTCTTCTTTCTTCCTCACAAAACCCTAGCCGCCCCTGGCACCATCTTCGAGCTCTGCCTTCCATGCACCGCCGTTTCAGCATAGACGAAGATGTCGATTGTCCTATCATCTTTGCCTTCACGTCGGTCAAGATCTTCGCCCAGAGCCACTCCCCCTTCACCAGATTCGAGTCGAGTCGTCTTTTCCTTCTTCATCACACGTGTCGCCAGTCGGAGTCTCCATCAAAGCCCAAATAGCGTGAGCCACATTCTTTTGTCCAAGCCGAGTCTCCCCGTTCCTCTCCACATGAGCTACTCGTGTGAGCCATTTTCTGAGCCAAACTCCATTGAGGTGTGCTGATGTCTCCAAGCCACTCACCTTTTAACCAATTTTTGGTAAGATTTGATTGAGTTAGGTATACCCATCAAATTATAATTATTGGTTTGAGATAAATTTACAATTTGAATTAAGTTTGATTATTTTCTTTTACTTGAAGGTTGACTAAATTCTTGTGGGAGTGTTTGGACTGTGCAATTTCCCATTCAAGGTTGCATTGGATTCAACCTTAGTCTTGTGGTAAGTTTAGATGCTTGATTAAATAGTTGGGTGATAGTTGACAAAATTATTAATTTTAAGTTTGCTCATGTTTAGGACTGAGTATTTAGGAAGATTGATTGTCACCACAAAATTATTAATTTAGCTAATCTCCAAATAAGAGATTCTTCTATTAGACTCCCGACATTTAAACCTGCATATGTGTTCGTTATTTTACAGTAATGTAGCTAAGTTGCATAATATGACTATTAAAGATGAGTTTATAAATGGCTATCTAGGTGACTGTTATGTATGACAGGGACATGTATTACTAAGATATTGTGACCAAGATACATTATGATTGAGGCATGCTATGATTAGATATGCTATAATTGAGTTATGTTTGACTCAACTATGATATTTATGTTATGATACATATGTATAGGCTATGGTGTTCTATTAGATTTATCTGTTAGAGTTGTATCATATGGGTGTCCCTCAGGATCACCACCTATTTATGCTTGTGTGGTTAGTTTTGATGTGTGATTTTACGAGATCACTCACAACCTGAGTCTCCTTTAGGGTGATTCCTTCGGGTTCATCAAGAGCTTAGATGTGTCCTTATGGAATCACTAGATAGTGTGCGTTCGGGGGCACAATAGTTATGGGATACTTTCTTATAGCACTCTAACGGAAAGTTAACAGACACGTAGTGGGACTAATAGCGGGTCCCTTATTGAGTATAAATTTATACTCATTCTTTCCAATGTTTAATTTTTCAGGCAAAAGTAGAGGTAAAGGCAAGCTGGCAAATGACAAGAAGTGACCGTGGTTCGGGCGTAAACTAGTATAGGGCCCGAACTTTTAGATATTTCTTTTATTTTTATTTTTTATAGGGCCTGAACTAGTATTTTATTTATTTATTTTTCTTTTTATATACTTTATTATTAATTTTAAATGAATATTTGAAACGTTTTTTTAAATTTAGTATTTTCTTCCATTTTAAATAAAAAAGATCTCTATTTATTTTAATGTTAACGACCTCAACTTAGTATTAAAAAGTTGGGTCGTTATATGCATAGCCATAATTTGGCCAAATAATTAACTTCCTTTAGGCCGATAATTATTCACATAAATCAATGAATATACACATCCTATATTTTAGAATTAAACTAATCTAGATAGCACAGGCTACTTTGATAATATGTTATTTTGACCAATTCAATCCAAATATAACACAATATTATTGTTATTGTTGTTGTTGTACACAAGTAATGGAGAGGAAGAACACCAAATCATCTTTACCAAAAAGTTATCCAATAATTGAGTACACATTAAAATACAATTAATGCAACATAAACATGTGAATATATATCACCAAAAAACTATCATTTAGGTTTAAACCATAACGTGATCAATTAATGTTGAATATACAACATGATCGATTAAACTTGACTTCACAACATGATTAATCAAACATTGAATCTAGAAAAACTAAACGTAAAATCACAATATGATTAATCAAATTTAAACTTAACCACCACTTCAAACTTTGGTTTCAAATTCTTGAAATATTTAATTTAAAAATTAAGATTTATTTCACTAAGAATTTTCAAGCTATAAACATGAAATGGCAACAATATTGATGGAACACCCACAAAATTTAAGGTAATTGTAACGACCCAACTTTTAAAACTAAGCCCAGATCATTACTTCGACCTAAAGACTATCTACTAAATCACCCAAAAGAAATCATCAATAACATAAAAATTTTTGCAAACTATTTAAAGAACAATCGTCAAATAAAACTCAACTTGGAAACTGTTTCAAACAAAATAAAAAATACAAAAGTACCATTTGTAAAGTCACTAACAAACAAGTAGTTGTGCTAACCACCAAACTCATTTTAATCATAAAAACTTAAAAACATTAAAGACATTAAGCGGAAGAAACTTTTAAAAACTGTATTTCCATATGGCAATCACGTGTCCTTCTTGTCTCTCGTCAGTCTACCTTCCATATTACCTTTGCTTGGAAAAGTTAAACATAAAAGGGTGAGTATATAATATACCTAGTAAGAGACCCACTACTGGTCCCATTAGAGGTAAAAACGATTAACTTTTTATTGGGAGGTACCTTGCACCATAACAGTCTCGTGATCTCATAGGATTGACATAATCAGTCTAGTGCCCTCGAAGGATGCACATATTAGTCTAGTGCTCCCGAAGGATACATATATCAGTCTAGTGCTCTCGAAACACATATCAGTCTAGTACTATTGAAGGATACATATATCAGTCTAGTGTTTTCGAAGGATGCACAACAAGTAGTGATCCCATAGGACACCTGCAAGGTACAATACCCTATTGATAAAGCTAACAATTTTCTCCAATTCAATTCAAACAGTTCATAACAGTCATATCAAAGTACAATTAAAACTATAGACATTTTTCCTTTTCTACACATCACCAGTAAAAAATAAACACTAGTGCATATCACAGTTCAGTCAACCATATTAGTCATCAATCATCACATGTAAATCTACATATAAGTCAAACCATCTCAGTTCAGTAAAATCCATTGAGTCAATATGCTCAAACTTCAATATACATATAGCAGTCAAATCCTTTCAGTCAATATGTTCCAATTTCAATATAGTCAGTAGTAGAAATCCCTGCCTTAACTTTACCTAAGATCCTAGGTCTAACTAAAATCCAACGAGCCAACCTAAACATAATTACATAGATAAATCAAACACTTTCACAATTAATTTTATCCATTCAGTTCACCTCAAATGTAAATTCCACAACTTACCAAAATAGTGGAGAATCAAACTCCAACCCAACTCATTTAAACATAAGGAATTCAAATGCTATCCTCAATTGGCACCTTCAAGGAATAATATCAATCCAACTAATTAATCTAACATTATAGTTCAATGTATCTATAATCCAGAACCATAAAACCCACAAATACACACTTACCACCAAAACAAGTTGCAAGTGACAGTGACATAAAGGTAGCTACTCACAAACTGCGTCGAATAACATCGTGCAAAACATATTTGAGCAGCTGACTTGGAGGTGAACATCAGCTTGCACTCACAGTTGGAAGAGGAGGAGTCACATGCAATGATGTTTTGTAAATAAAGACAGATTGAAGCGAAAATGCACGCTCGGCTCAAACCCAGATGACACAACATGGAGGCTTCAACTTCGATGGGACAAGAGCAGCTCGATTGGTGCAAAACGGAAAGCGAACGAAGACAGACTTGGCCAGTTGATAATGCTCAACAGCCCGCAGAACAAAGATGCTTCGGCTAAGAGGTATGATGACTTGACTAACGACAATGGAGGCTTCGACGGTGAGTATGGACAAAGAAAACTAAGGGCGACAATGGGTGACTAAAGAGGTGACGACTGACACTAGGGCACAGGGAAGAGGAAGAGTGAAGGAGAATGGGGATGAAGAGATTACACATAAAACGATGAAGGATATAATAATATATATATATATATATATATATATAATATTAGAATAATTATATTATAATCATTATTTATTTCCCTTTCCTTTCCCTTTTTCATCTCTTTTGTTTTCTAAATATAAAAAAAGTATCTCTTCCACACCAAACTTCAACAAAAATAACACACACAAAAAAATAAAACTTAAAATCTTAAAATCTTAATAGAATTTGACAATTATGTTGAGAAATATTTAATTTTGTGGTGTTCTAGTAATTTTGTTACTTGATTATCTTGAATAATTTATTATTAAATTATTATGAATGTTAGATTAATTAGAACTAAAGGTTAAAGAATTTATTTGGTGTAATTTTGGAGATTAATTAAGTATATACATATATGAGAATGTATATTTAATTAAAGATATTGAAATTTGGTAGAGAATGTTATTAATTATATAGTTTTGGTTATATAGTTAATTATTGAAAAACTGAAAATTATATATTAGGATATCATTTTTGGGAAAAGATGATAGAACTAATTGTGGAAGAGAAGGGGATTTACATAAATATATATATTTTATTATATATCTCTATTTTAAAGAATGAATTAAATAATAATAAATTATTATTAATTCATCATTGAGGACTTGCAGCAAACCACCATTGTATAATTCACAACATACAATTGATAATAAGCACCGAAACAATCATTATACTTCAATGCAAGCATAGGTAATTTCTACGGAAAGCATATGAAAATAATTATCCTTTACACCTTAGCCTAATCCCAATAAATAGTGTTTGATTTCAATAATAAATTAATACTACTACTTTATTATTTTTGTTTCTTTTCGCCATACAAATACATACATACATACATATATA
>JBBPDI010000023.1:23318759-23331904 GCA_037974545.1 Cucumis variabilis | reverse complement strand
AAAATGTTATTCCCAAACCTCAAACTTGAGAGACAGCAGAAGCAGCTCTGCAATTGCTGCATTTGGACATATCTGAACCGGACTTTGATTGAAAATGAGAATCCAAGGGGAGTTGAATTTGAGAGAAGGGTTTAGTTCAGCATTATTAGGGGATTGAGAACGATGAGAGTTCCATTTCGGATTGAAGTGCGAAACAGCGTTCTGGGTTTGGAGTCGAAGATCATAGCGATATGCACCCATTTGTGTGGGCTAAATTCTTTTAGCTTTTCCCTTCCCAATGAATCACTCTCAATGTATGAACGTTAATTTGTTAAAAATGCTTCTCATCTCCGCTACATAGAAATATTTGTTAATTTTATTATTGACAATGATTAGCCTCAGCTCTAATCCACTCTCTCATAAGTTTCTAATCTCTCCAATACAAAATTAACATTTTACTGTGAAATTTTTGAAGCATAACAATAATAATAATAATAATAATAAACGTCAAAATGTTGAAATACAAACAATGAACTTTAAACTTTGTTTGGAAAGAATAAAGGTAAAGGTTGATTTATTTAAAAAAAAAAGCTCAATTTTGTAGTTTGCCTAAAAAAATATTCTTAAAATGTACTTCTAACCTTTAAAATTTCGTTTCAAAATACTTTTAACCATTCAAAAGTTTCATAAATACTTTTAAACTTAAAAAATAAAATAATCTCACCTGTTCAAATCTCACATCAATTTTCATCCACAAATGAAAAAAATTAAAATTTTAAGTTAAAACATAGAATTTCAAACAATCTCACAAAAATCTAAAATAAAAAATTTCCAACATACTAAAACAATAACTAATTAAATAAAAACATATTTGACTCTTAAGACACACTAAACTTTTAAAAATACTTTTAAATTTTCAAAAGTTTAAAAAATACTCATAAACATTTTTAGAAATAAAAGAAAAAAAATTCTTGTTGCTATATAGCACAAGTCGTTTATACTATATCTCCCTTCTCTCTTTTTTTTTTTCTTTTTCTGTTACATGAGAATTTTAGATCATCACAAATTGCCACGTTACTAAATTAGTGACGAAATTGCATTGAAGACATAATATGGTAAATTATATCAAGCATACGTATTAAATCGAGAGAGGATCAGAGGAGCAAGTTCTAAAGATCATATCACAATCGCATCAAACCTACATCTATACAAGTTCAACTCCACAAGACACGTTTTTTGAAAACTTTGTGCAGACACAGTGGGACCTCTCTAGCCCTCATCTCTTCTCGTTATCCAAATCAACATGCATACTAATGACACCAAACAAATTTTCATCCAAATCTACCACTACAAAGGGATGCTTACATGAAACCTGTCACCGACAGTCGTTTAAAGGAGATTATCAAGGAACGAGGTCAAGATTCTTTCATCACTCATAACATCTTGAAGCAATCGATGGAACCTCTAAAGATGAGGTTGTCATAAAGGAATATCACTTATATGACAACTTTAAGTTTGCCTTTAGCTAATTGTTCCTTTAGCAAGCCAAGAAGGGAATCACATTTCGATGTGATGTTTGTCATAATGTCTGATGTAACAGATCAGGCTGCTATGATCGAGATGGAGAGGAAATTAATCTCATGATAAAAGTTGTCGAGGAACGAGATCAAAAAATCGCAGCTTTGAGAGAGCAAATGCAGACTCATGAAACTAAATGAACAAAAGAACACACACTTTTTACATCTTTTACCTGTATTACATCTTTTTCTTTTAGACATACTAGCAAAGGTTATCCTTTCCCTTAATCGATCCCGCTATTTGTCATCTAATAAATGGAGATGCAGATACTACTTCTATTTGTACTTGTCTATCCAAAACTAAATGCTAAACATTTATTCTTATGTTGTCCTGTTTGACAGCAGTGATAACATACAAATTTATTGATATAACACTTTCCTCTGAGAAATTTCTTACATTTATAACAATAATTCTCTCTCTAATTTTAAAGTACACCTTCTTTAGAACAAGATCCTACTGAATCTTGTTTGCTTCCTTCCTCTATTTCTCTTAATCTTACCTTTCTATAGTGTTTGGAAAAGTATTCTCTTCCAAACATACTTTGGAATACATCTCAATCCTGTTTGGCTTTTTCAGTCAAATCTTCCTTTAATGTAAACCACCATTCTTTCTCTTCGTCAATAAGCATGGTTTCTACTAACGTTACCTATATATCATCCTCACAACTAATTATTTCAAGGCACTCTCGCACCCTATGCGTCCATTCCTCAGCTTCCGTAGGGTAAATTGAACCACCATACTTTTCTACTCCATAAAGTTCTAGTCGTCCTCTTATGTTATTGTTTTCCACGAATCTGTAACAAGCATTTTCTTGTTTTTGTGCTTGAAATAACAATAGAGAATACTTACATGGATTTTTGACAAGATTGTGTCTAAATTGATACTTAGATACATTGCCTGCTAGTCAACTTTATCGAAAACAAAATTTCATTTGAAAACTACTTTTCTGTTTTTTTATAAAATAACTTTTTAAAACATTTTCCTTTTCAAAGACAAAATTTTTTTCTGATACCGAACTAGTATCAAGTTATTTAATCAAACTTTAACCTTTTACTGCTTCGTCCCTAGAAACTTCATTGCTTTGAGACTAAATTGTCACATCCTGCTTCGGGCACCTGCTTGCTTGGCTCAAGGCGTGGTGTGATGTCAGCCAAAGCCATTCGCCTTCGAAACAACTTCAACTGATACATGACATAATTCTTCAAAAGTTTTAACAGTGGAAGTCTTTCAATAAAATAAACATTTAAATTATACTTTGAAATCCATATTGCAACCCATATAAAATATTTTTAAAACGTATCATGAAAAATAAACAAAACATTAAGATATAAATATTTGAACAATCACAATACTACTTGAAAGTTGAAACAAAACAATATCCTTGCATAACGTAATCTAAGTTAACCTGTCAACAATAAGTTTAGCATATGGAGATCCACGATCTGTACCTGGAAAGAGGGAACAAAGCATTTTGATAGTACAAGTTGAAAGACATAGTGAGCAACGGTTTTATAAAATAAGTTTTCATAAACATTTTAGTATAAAACCAAAACTTGAATATATTTATCAGTAAGCAGTCATAACATGAAATTTGAAACATTTAATTTGTATACCTTTTCAAAGATAGTCTTCCATAGCCACGGGTACTATTTACCCCTTCATCCAAAGACAAAACAGTTGTTGGATAGCTAATCCCCTCCTTTAAGACATAAAATATACCCGTCCTGATGGTTTATAAACTATAGGCTCATCAGCCTTACCATCAATACATAATTAACCACACGTATACAATAGGTCTCATGATATATTCAACATGGAGAAAACATTTGAAAATATTGAAATAATTTCCTTTAACTTTGATCATGAAATCATTCTAGCATGGTATAACTTGAATAACAGTTCATAAACATTTATCATAACACATAACTTGAAATAATAGCTTGAAAACATGCTTAATAAATACTTTAGAAATCATGGTAGAAATCATGGTGTTACTCATAAGCTATTGCACTTGAAATCATGTTTAATAAATAACATTTGAAACATGATGTTACTCACTGTCACTTCAATAGAGCCTTGGTTGTGAGATTCCTCTCAAGCTTCCTTTATCTGAAAAATTCATATTTAATCCTAAATTAATCTCTTGAACATGAAAATATCCAAAATTTTCCTTAAAGTTTTCAAAAGTATCAAGACAGCCCAAAACATCTAAAAAATAGCTCATCGTGCCAATGGTGAATGGAGCTGACCGCACGCACATGACCTGAGGCCTTATCGAGTTCTAACTTCGTTGAGGTGGACTGCGTGCCGCGTGCTAACCTTGGAATGAGGATTTCTGCATGCATCTTTGATGCCTACTCAACGCGACCATCACATGCCTTGCATGCGTTGTACTCCCCGCACACCGTGCACACCACATTAACCTCTAAAGCAAGGTCATGCATGTAGTCTGAGTGCCTATCATGCCACTCGACTGTGCAATGATCTTGTCATATGCGTGAAAACTAACCAAAAATAACCTCTAAGAACTAAGTGAATGTCTATCTATCCCCACACATGCAAGCCTCTCAGCCACTATCTAGAACACTAATTTTTTTGTGCAGAATTATAACCCAACTTTGAAAAATCATAACTATCATTCCATAACTCTTTGGACAAAACTTCCTTCTACAAAGTTGCTTTAAATTATCGTAACTTTCTTGCTTAAAATTTATGAGGAAAAATTCCAAGAAACGAGTCTTGTAGTCCTTTGGAAGTGCACCTTGCTCAGGTTCTTCTAGAAAATGACCTCCTCGCCTAATCTTGATCCAATCACCAACCTTCTTGAATCCAAATTTAAGAACAGCCCTCTCTCACAAACTAAATACAATTTCTAAATTTTTAAGACCAATTTGAGTTATTTTACACGAGTAAGTTGTGAGAAACTCATTGTTGAAACTGCCTATTTATAGAAGTTCTTGCATGTGATTAAGGTGACACTTAATCCTTGATTAGACTTACCTCTTAAGCTCTTATTTACACCTCATCATCTCCTCCACGTCCTACTTGATCACAAAATTCATGATAACATGATTAAGACATCTAACCCAAAATTACTTACTTAAAACATGCCACATACTTGTCTTAATTGCATGGCTACCCTTCAAGTTCTTCTCTCAAAACTTGGCGCCCAACTAACTTCTCAACGCATTATCCTTGGCTGCCTAGTTTGCCTCTCAACGCATAGTCCTTGGCTGTCTAGCTTGCTAACCTCCAAGACAAGCCTTTCTCGCCTACACTAACCTCTCAACGCATAGCTTTCTTTGTTGTTGTCTTGTTGCTCAACAACAAGTCTCAAACACCTAGCTAACGCCAATGCCTTCTCGTCTAGCTATCCAAACGTCTAAGCATCACCTTTAGAGGTTATTTACCATAGTATTGGTCACCTAGTCCATGTCTAAATGCCTATGCTTAGAGGTTTTCTACCTTCTTTTTCCATCCATCAAACACCATTTAGAGGTTATTTGGTCTTCCTTTGCTGTATAACCTAACCTTTAAGTGTGCAAAGACACTTAGCCAAGTTTTCCAACTTTTCTCTCACTTTAACCTATACTTTAAAATCTTAATTTTTCCAAGTATTTTACTTTCTTTTCCTATAAATTTTTATTTCCTCTTGTCCTTAACCAACTTAATAATTTCTAAAGGTTTAAGAAATTTTGGGGTTTCACACTTTCTCTCCTTCTTAATGCCTAGACCTTCTCTTCTTCCCTCTTGTCCCCTCGACCTCTTTTAGTAGAGCTTTGCTTAGAACTTCTTTGTAACTTTTCCTTCTTTAGTATAATCACCTATAGAATTGGATGAATAGGAATGAGTTTTCTTAAGAAATTAATGAATAACAATTTCAAGCAATTTATGAAATTCAATATTCTTTGAATTTCGTCAAAGGAGATTTCACAAAAAGATATTGCACTCAGGCTGAAAAAAAGACTGCTATTCTCATTTCCACATAAGAAGATAAAGAAGTTGGGAAAGATTTCCCTTATTTCATTCAAATTCTTTTATAATAATCCTAAACTAGATTAGCCATTTTTAAACTCATCTTAGCTTGCCAGCTCCTTATTTATAACTTACACCTGTAGGTTTAATATTTCTTTAAATCGTGCTTAACCTAATTAAACCTAACATGTAAACTTGTTGACTAATCCAAAATAGTACGTGCTATAAAATTTCCTAACTTTCTTTCTTGCCTAGCTCAAAACTTAGCTTACCCTTCCTGGCGTCAATTAGCCAGAACGCATATCTACACATTCCTCACGTCGCCTAGCTAGAATGCAACCTCTCTTCAAAACTTAGCTTACCCTTCCTCGCATCAACTAGCCAGATCACATATCTACACATTCCTCACGTCGCCTAGCTAGAATGCAACCTCTCCTCAAAATGCCAAATCTTTATACTTAGTACTTACAACCTTTAACAACCTTCACACATTTAGAATGTGGGTTTTACAATAGTATAATAGCAACGACAGTTTTCTATAAAAGGAGTTTATCAATGATAGGTTGTTATTAGATCTATTAATGATAGACTTCAAAAAGTGGGAATTTTATGCCTTCAACTTTTTTTTTTTTTGTACGTCATGGGTTAAAAAGGTTAGCAGCAAAATTTGTGATATTTGTAATTAGTTTTAAAAAAAGCGTCTATCAATGATAGACTTTTAGAAAAGCAATCTATTAATGATAGACTTCTATTCATGATAGCAATGAAGTCTATAAGTAGTAGACTTTTCTCGTATTGATAGACTTAAAAAACTAGAAAGTTCATGCCTCAAACATATTTTAGTGTCTTTAATGGGTTTTTTTTTTCTTTTTACTTTTTACATTTTACATGGACTAAAGTTAATTGCTATATTTTCAATTAATTTTAAGTTTTTCTATTTTTACAATATTTTAGCCATATTTTGCTACATAAGCAATGAGCCCTCTAGTTAAAAGTCAAATGTAAAAAATGTTGACTTTTTATACCTAAGTCAAAGATTGACTTTGACCTTGAGTTAGTGGATAATTCCACAATTAATCAAATTATCTCATCACCTAGTTTGCTTCATGTTTTGTTCTTCATCAACTTTATCCACTAAATCCACTTGGTGGTTGTTAAGTGTCAAAGTAAAATGCAAATCAAATTTGCATATCATTTGACTATATATTACACAATTTGGTTGTGTTAATTGATTGATGAAGCTTAGTGAATTTTGTTGATAATTCATAAGTGCTTATAGCTAGTTTTCTCTCATTAAAAATCTCACCAAATTGATTACAAAATTGGTCATAAAACCAAGTTCTAAGCTTATAAAGGATAGTAGACAAGACCTTGGTGGTGGTTTACATCTTGATCTTATTCATTTTCATCAACCATTGGAGGAAACTTTTGAGCTTTAAGGTGAGTGTTCTTACATGATGTAATCCTCAAATTTCATGTAAATTAGAGTGTTTTACTTCATTTAGCTTCTGCTAGCCTGTTTATTAATCCTTTAGTTTGGTGTTTCCTCTGCATCTTTCACAACCCACTACACCCTGCTTGCTATCTTACTCGTCCTCCCACGTCTATTGTCTTTACAACCTTATACTATTTCCATAGAGCATTAGAAGATGAAAATTGTTTTGGCCTAACCCCTTCTCTCTTGTTCTGAAAAAAAGAAACCATTGATCTCTTCAGTTTCTTTATTTTATTGACCCACTTTAAAGTTTTCTCAAGTCTCAAGGAAATTATCTATAGAGTCATGTGAATCGAACCCTACATAATTAGTTTTTAGAGGCAAGCTATTTTTTAATCGATGAGCAAGGTCTTAAATGAAATCAAAATTGGGTAATTTTGGTTTTCACCCAATTTTGATTTCATTTGAAAAGGAATTCAATCATGAAAATTTCAATTGGTATTGGGAGATGGCTATCTCAAACTGTTTTTCTTAAAACTATGTAACTGAAGGCGCTTTACCAACCTCAAGCCATATAATTTGACCAACATTGCAACCCTTCATTTTGATCTAGAAAGAAGATACAGACACCGTCAATTTTAGAAATAGAACATTAATGACACATAATTATTAAATATAAACAAAAATCAGAAAAAGATTTAAGCTTGTGGGAAATATTTTATTGATAAATATTTTATGATTTTACATGAGAAGAATTAGAGGATAAATACACGACCTGTACAAGTAAATAATGCCAGAGATGAATTTACTCCCAATTTGAATACTTTACATTTACACCCTCTCTCAAACTCAAGGTAGTAGAGTAGCTATCGGTTTGAATTTGGTAAGTAACTGACTGAAGAGATTAAATGGTAAGGCTTTGGTGAAGATCCAAGATCTTTTATTTAAAAATGTTGACCAAGATAATGTTGGAGGTTGGATATGGCTTATGGATTGACCACTAATAATCATATCATCAATATAGAGAAGAAGAAGAAGAATATCATAGGGTGCCTGGCGTGTAAAGAGCGTAGTGTCATAAAGGCTGGAGGCAAATCCAAGTTGGGTAATGGTAGAGCTAAATGTGGCAAACCAAGCTCGTGGAGCCTGTTTCAAACCATATAATGCTTGATGCAGAAGGCACACATGGCTTCATATAGACTTCTTCAGAAAGAGTCCCTTTAAGGAAAGCATCTTTGACATTCAGTTGAAGATCAAGAGGCTATTGCTTGGCAACAACAACAGCTAACAAACTTCGAACATATGTCATTCGAGCCATAGGAGAAAATGTTTCTTCATAGTTAATACCATATTCTTGTGAGTCTTGATTTTGTAAATCCACTTGCATCCAATGAGTCTTTCACTGGAAGGTAAATCAACATAGTTCCAAGTGTGCGTCTTTTCAAGAGCCTGCAATTCATCATTCATCGCTTTCTACCACTCGCCTCTTAATAAGAGGTAGGTACAACAAGGAAAACAATAATGAAAAAATAGTGATAATCATGGAGATGGATAGGAGGTTCCCTTATCCTAGTATAACGACAAATAAGAGTATTTGAAGTAGGTTCAGGAACATCATTAAAGATAAAAGGTTGGTTTGGATTTGTAGAAGTAGGTACAGATTAAGCAAGCTCAGTATCAAAAGTGGACCCAGAGAGTGGAAAGAGTTCAACAAATATATTAGTGAAGAAAGGATGAGGACTTGAGAAGGAGATGTGGAATGAGGACAAACAAGAGAACATAGTATGCTCCTAAAAGATGACAAACCAATCTCATCTCAGAGGATAGGAAGGTTTTCAACGGGTGGTGTCCCTAATTCGGTAGTTTGTAGATTCAGAGACGTCAACAAAAGTAAGTTCTTTGTATCTTATAAATTAAAAGCATCTTTAGTTTATTATTTAGAATTTTGATTCTAGATTTTTGCCAATGTACTAGTATTTTGGGATTTTCAAATTAATTTGAGGAATGGTCTTGTACAATCTTCCGCTGCTATAAGGCTTTTATCCCTTCAAAGTCAAGAATGTGGTGATATTTGCACTCTACATGCCCATTTTGTTGAGAGGTATAAAGGCATGATCGCTGAACAAGAGCACCCTATTGGGAGAGAAAAGAAAGAAAAGTGAAGTCTTTATACTCCAAGGCACTATCAGTGCAGAGAGTTTTGCAGGACAAGCCAATTGAGTGTGAATCATGTTAGCAAACTCAATACAAGTGCGAGATAATTCAGAGCGATGTTTAAGCAATAAATCCATGTAAATCGAGAGTAATCATCAATGAACAGAACATAATAACGATGATCATGGACAGTAGTTATAGGGGCAAGACACCAAATGCCAGAATGAATTAAATCAAAATGGTTTATCACATATATAAGTGGAGTGAGAAAAAGAAGGTAGGTTATTT
This sequence comes from Cucumis variabilis, assembly GCA_037974545.1. Classification (NCBI taxonomy): domain Eukaryota; kingdom Viridiplantae; phylum Streptophyta; class Magnoliopsida; order Cucurbitales; family Cucurbitaceae; genus Cucumis; species Cucumis variabilis. The sequence goes on along the minus strand of JBBPDI010000023.1, from coordinate 23,322,495 downwards.
AAGCAATTGAAAAGAACAAACTTAGTAACATTATTCAAACTGTTAATAGAAATTAAATAACAAAGTTTTTTAAAAGAAGCATGACCAAGACGAAGATTCCACTGATATGTATCAGAGTTAGTGATAGAAGCAGAGATGGATGAAAGAGAAGGAAGCTGGAGTGATATGAGCTCAAATAATCTTTTCACTTTATGACCTGTTCCAATCGTCTGTCCCATCTGCAGATCTTAAATGTGACAAACATTGAGAGAAAAAGAAACAATTAAGCCAAGATCACACAATTGACCCAAGGACACTAGATTAAAGTTAAGTTTAAAGCACAATAAGTATGGGTAAGACTCAGACTGGGAGTATCAATGGTGCCAATACGAAATATGTTTATACAATTGTCATCGACAGCATAAATTGGAGGTAAAGATTTGGGGCTTTTGCAAAAAATAACAAAAAAATTTATGATAACAGAGCCTATGTCACAACATGTTCTAAATTTGTAAAATTAGCAAATTTAAAAGTGCTAATCCTCTGGTAGCCTTTCAATAACCGTCATATATCATTAATTACTTGTCATAGTTGCCATATTCGCAATATGCAAAAAAAAAAGTGTTATGGGCTATTTTTTTCTAATTGTTTTTGTTATCTGATGCAATTTCTCTAAAGATTTTGCAGGTCTAGAAGTAGTCGTAAGAGAAAAATCAAATGTCATATGGTTGCAACAGACAGAGTCAAGAAGCCATTGATTAGCTAGTGAGACGGCAAGAGCAGAGGAAGATGATGAAATTAACTGATTTAATAAGCTTTAAAGATCACTTATCTAAAGATGGGGGAAGGTGGAATCATCTGAGGCAATAACAACAACAGAGGAGGTACTGAGTTAAGTATCTTTGTTTTTTGTAGAAGAACCTGCAGGTCAAGGTGATCTTGTAGGACAATTATCCAGAATATGACCATACTTATGGCAGTACTTGCACTCTATTTTAGAAAAATCAATAAACTTATGACCAAAGAGCTTACAATTCTTACAAAATGTGTTTGATTCTACATTGGGTGGATAAGTGCTTGCAAGAACAACAACAAATTGCTTGGAGGGATTGCCAATGTATTTTTCTTCAAATAAAATCTCTTAGATAGTTGCATCCAACGAGGGCAAGGGATTGCGGTGTAGTAAGGCAACCCTACCAAATTCATATTCTGGACTAATCCCATGAGAACCTTAGTAAGGAGAAGATGATCTATGTTGATTTTAGCTTGATCAAGCTGAGTCCAGATAGGTTGAAGAACTGTCAGATATTCATTAACAGATTGACCAACATCTTGTTTGAGATTGACAAGAGTATTGTGCAATCGATAGTAATGAGCTAATTTAATAGATTTAAAGCATGTAGACAAAAAATCTCATAACTTTTTAGCATCCTCAAAGGCATCAAATTGTACATGAATAGCAGGGATAGATGTATTACCAAGCCAAGTGATAATCTGGTGACTTTTACTATCCCAATCCTTGAGGTGTTCAATAAATTTACTATCATCCTCCTTATTCTGTTTGGTTGGTTTGATGATATCACCAGTGACAGTACGCCATAGTTTTCATCCAATTAGAAAGCTTTTCACTTTATTTGCTCAGGTGAGATAATTGGTTCCATCAAGAATTGTGCTAATAGAAAAAATAATATGGTTTTTCTCCATTGAAGCTCGATTTTGAGGAACCCATAGGAGAGACTGAGTTGTTGTAAACCGAAGTGAATCAAGAAGCCAAATCTAAAAAATAATCGGGTCAGATCTAAGCGAATTCGAGAAGCTCAGTCGAAATTGGTACAAATCTGTTTGGTGTAAAGAAGAACAGAGAGATGATAATATGTGAATCTCGGACGTGAACGACCGACTGAATCTGGAGATGACGTCTTCAACGAGCAGAGAGATCTTCGACGAATAGAAGCGCGAACGGATGAGATCTGAGAAGTTTTTTTCAAATGGACGAACGAACGAAGACAAATGGATAGGAACAGAGATGAACTAGACCAATCTAGTTGAGACGTCGTTGACGACGGGCTTTGCGACGGAGAGGAGCGGTGGTGACTAGTACAAATGAGGTACAAGGTTGACGATATCAAAGGAAAGCTATGTTAAATTTTTAGTCTCTAATACCATGTGGAGAATATTGTATTGAGAACTATTTTGTGATTTTACATGAGAAGAATAAGAGGATAAATACAATACCTATACAAGAAAATAAGGCAACAATTAAGTAAGGCAAGGAATGAATTTACTCCTAATTTGAATAATTTACATTTATAAAGTTGTTGATGATTACATGGTTCATCAAAGGAAGATGAAGACGCCATCGTGGTGTGGTTCGACAACGAAGGGGTGGCAAACGATGAGATGGAAAGAGAGAAGATGACAATCACCAAATAAAAAAAATTAAAAATTTAATAGATTTGGGTCCACATCACCACCGCTTCATATTTGTGTTAGTTAAATAAAGTGTACTTTAGGGATCAAATAAACGTTAGTTACTCCAAATTAAATGTGTATTTTGTTCTTTGTTCCATGCTTTCAATTTCACCTAATTATACTATACCCTTGTGTAAAAGTTTGGTGTTTATTTATCTTAGACCAGTTGTTAATTTACTCACTAATTTTAATCTTTCGAAAAATGATGTGTACAATACTGACCAACTTTTATGAAATAAGTTTCTGCACAACTTTCATCATTTACAAAATTCACCATTGATTAAATTAATAAAAAATAAAAGTTAAAAAGAAAAATATTAGTTCTAATATTGTTTTTTGCTTTGCAATTTTATCAATTTGTACCAGTCGTATATCATATCAATTGTTTTGGATGAATATGTTTTATAGTATTTTAACAATTCTTTAAACAAAAACCTATTAAACGTTGAAAACTACAATAATTTTAAGTTTAAAAATTACAATATTTTATTAGTTTTTTTTCTTTTGGCAGTATAAGTATAACAACGAAGGGTGCAAAAGTAAAACTTATAAGATTTAAAATATCTTATTGAAGACATAATTCACAGACGAAATTTAGATGTTTGAGCAAAAACAAATAGAAAGCTCTCAGAACGAAAACATATAATCTTTTTTTCTTAGTAAGGCATTGACATGGTTGGTTGAACTTCAATACAAAGAAAAGAAAAATTTTAGGAAAATTGCTTGACAAAAAAATTTAGAAAAAAAAAAAAAAAACCTCTTTTTTTATATTATAAATATAAAATATCACAAGTAATTAATGATATCTGACACATTTAAAGGGTTATTCGCTTTTAAATTTGTTACTTTTGTAGTAAATGAACCCTATTATCATAAACTTTTTTTTTTTTTTTTTTGCTACTTTTGCAAATGTTCCAAAGATTTATAACATACCACCAAGAGTGTTATATAGGCAATAATTAACCATTCAAATTAACGTAACTAAGGGAGTGTTGACCATACGACTTAACCAACTTCATAATTCGATGATAGATAATTCAATTCAATCAACTACACTGATCGATTAAATTTATCTTTTCCTCTCTTTTCTACACATTTATCAAAAACTTTCATCTTCACAATTTTGCACTCCAACCAAAAATCTTTTGACCTCAATATTGAGTTCAAACACCTTGAACATGAGCACAACCCGATCTCTACTAAAATGGAAATAATAAAATGCAATGGGATAATTTGCATTGGATAGTTATGACCAAGGATTTTTGTTGCATTAGCCAAACAAGAA
>JBBPDI010000023.1:23287257-23300384 GCA_037974545.1 Cucumis variabilis | reverse complement strand
CTCCTAATCCTTTGCGGAATGTCCTACGGATATATCCTCCGGACTCCGGATGAATCAGCAGGACCCAACTAATGGATAGTCCTACGGATAAATCCTTCGGACTTCGGGTAAACCCTGCGGACCAGGACCCCCTAATGGATGGTCCTACGGATAAATCCTCCGGACTTCGAACTTCGGACTACTCCTAATTCAAACTATATGGATGGTCCTCCTCCTAATCCTATATGGATGGTCCTCCGGATAAATCACCAGGACCCCCTAATGGATGGTCCTCCGGATAAATCCTCCGGACTGCGGACTTTGGACTCCTCCTTTATGGAATGTCCTCCGGGTAAACCCTGCGGACCTGGACCCTTGATAGTTGAATCCTGCGGACTCCAGATTTCGGACGGCTTTAACCGCTATGCTCTGGCTAGCTCGTCCCTAGAAGGGCAACTTGAAACATAATTTGAAAATCAAACTCCTAAATTTTCTACCCTTCGTCATTGGAGTTTTTTTCAGAAGAAGATGAAGTAAAGGAAAATCAGACATTAATAAAGAAAATTATCAAATGTATTAATACAATAGAGAAAAGAAAAGAGTGGATAATGAAGCAAAGAAAAAAAATAAGCAAAACATAAGACTAATATACAAAAGAAAGTGAAATTTAGTATAAGTAAATGATAATAATAATAAATAGATAAAATAATAAATAATAATAATAACTAAAAATAACAAATTTAAATATGCTAACATAATAAAGAAAAAAATAAAATTATAACAAAACAAACAAAACAAATAGAAAATGCGAGAGAAGAGAAAGAAAAGAAAACAATAATAAAAATAATAACAATAAAAACAACAATAACAATAAAAATAATAACAATAAAAGCAACAATAACAATAGTAAATATTATAATAATAAAAAACAAATGATGGAGGAAAATGAAATTTTGGGTTTTTTCTTTAGGCAAATTTCAAATTATATAAATGTTTACTTTTTACTTTTCAATTCTTCATCATTTATGAAATTAAAAAATGTTAAAAATAAATAGATAATTAAATAAAAATAAAAAATTAGTATAAAAAATTAAATCCAACAAAATAGGTGGCTACAACTATAATTATTTTTATTTTATTTATTCTTTTCATTTATTGTTTTATATTGTGTAAATAATCATTACCTATATTAATTGAAATATAAAAAATAGAGAAATTATTTCTCAGTAAATCTTTTTTCTTTCAACTTCTCAATCTATAATTAAATATATAATAATAATTTTTAAAAATTGAAAATATAGTAAAGTCTATCCCTAATAGATTCTTATGGTCTATTTTATACACCGATATTTTCTTCAAAATCTATTAGTAATAGATGTCAACATATTTTGTTACGTTTGCAACTTTTTAAAATGATTATATATGTGGTAATATTTTGAATGTAATTATTATATTTGAAACAATATCCATTTACAAAATAGAACAAATTTTCAAATTTGACTAGTAATTGACATTATCTAGTAAATTGATCAATGTCTACTAGTATCTATTATTAATAGATAGTGAAGACATGTTGTAAATTTCGATATATTTGGAGGTACTTTAAAAACTTTTGCCATTTGAAATTATTTTTATATAAAAAATTTAATATTCAAAACTTAGTAATAGTTTTTCAAAATTTGCAAATATAAAAGAAAACATTAAATCTTATTTTCATTTTTATTATTCCAATTTTTTTTAGTGTATTAGTATATATATTGATAGTATATTTAATATATTATATGTCTGATGTATGGCTTATTTTATATTCTTAAAATTTTGTATATAAATTTATTAATATATTAAATATAAAGTATATAAAATATATAATTTTGTTATATAATTTTTTTTAATAATATGTAGAATTTATTAATCAACAAATGTTTGTGCATTTTTTTTGGTAGTCCATACTTTGATTGATATACCACATATGAATTATATCAATTATATAATCGATATAACAATTATATAATATGTATAATTTATTATATAACATATATAGTTGATATATCGAATTGATCAGCCAACAAATGCTCATGCATTTATTACTATTTGTGCACTTGATTTGAATCCTTATTCGTTTGTAATAAAATATTACTTTTTTAGTACATTATTACAAATTTATTATGACTCAATTTGTCGCGTTAATAATGGTTCTAAATTATTTTTTATAAACCATTAATAAACCAATATTATCTTTAAAAAATATAATTAAATTCCAAACTGCAATATTGATACTATTAATACACTTGATGAACTGGTTTTTCTTAAGAAACACTATATATTAACGTTCTATTTGAAATGAGTTTTGAGTTAATGTTTATATAATGCTATTACAAACTATAGCAAAATTATTAAAATCTCTTTAGCTCATTTGATTTTTTTTTTTTTTTGCTTTATTTGATAAATAGTTTCAATTTTTTGTTATGTATTTGACAATCCCTATTTTATTTATAAGGAATATTAATATAATATTGATACTACTAATACATGCATTATTGATACATCTATATTGTAATCTTATAAATAAATTTTGAATGAGCATAGATAAGCTACTTATAAACAAAATATTTAACATTACATTTTAAATGAATTTGTGATACACTATTAGTAGAATGATCCACTTAAAATTCATTTTGAATTAATATAAATATATAATTAAAATACAAATGTTATATTCAGGTATGTTAAGATAACCCATTAGTTTTGTTGTTACACATGTGCTTTATACCTTTCTATTGTCCATTATTGTAAATGTTATATTCATTTTGAGATTGTTTGTTATAATGGGTTTAATCTTCTGTGAGTGTGTTTAGAATAAGAGTTTTTTCTCCAACTTTTATTATACCTTTGGTTGCCATTAGAATTGAAATATATCAATGAAAACCAAAGTTTTTCCTTGTTCAAGTTATTTATACTTTTCTTTTTAAACTTCAAGATGGTATTAAAGCTTTATGTCCAATGACTTCAAAAAAAAATTGGCCTAAAACCATTCAAGTAATCCCTAGAAAAGATGAGCATTAATGACTCTTCTTCCATCCTCGGTGAAAGACTTATCTAGAGATTCATTTTCCATATCTCAAATATTCAGTTCTAGTAAAAAATATCACTAGTAAAACTAGGAGATGACAACTTCCTGCTATGAAAATTTCAGATCATTATGGCACTTGAAGTATATGACCTCAAAAATCATTCCTTGAATTGATAATCGAACCACCTACAAATCCAACACCGACTGCAATTGAATGTTTTTTAGCCACTACGATATAGACCTTGAATCTTGAATAGAAAGCCTGGAAGAGACAAGAAAGACTGATTTCATCATAGCTCCTTAGCTCAATGAGTGAAAACATACTAAATCAGATGCTCAATTACATCTCTTAAAAACAAATCTGGGAAACTTTACAAGGTATTTATTCTTCCCGATACTTAGCACAAGCTATGTAGTTTAAAAATAAACTTTACAATATGAGAAAATGAAGTTATGTCGTAAAAGAATATTTTCTTAAAATTCAGCAATGTGTTGATACTTTAGCCTCAAGAAACAAACTTGTCTCCATTGATGATCGTATATTGTACATTCTTGCTGGATTAGGAAACGAATATCAATCCATGATATTAGTTATCTCTGCTCATACTGACTCTCCCATCTATTCAGAATATTATGTCTCTTTTACTTACTCAAGAATCACAGCTTGAAAATAAAATTGCCAAAGATGTATTCCTATCCACGGTGAATGTTACTACTCAATCATTAGAAAAGAAGGGTGAAGTCACAAACAGAGGAAATCAAAATAACTTCCAGTACACATACAACAACTCACAATACAATCAGAGAAACTGTGGTGGAGGTAGATCGAATAAAGTAGGAAGAGGAAACAGAAATAAACCTGAGTGCAAAACTTCACAAAATTTGGCCATATTGCTGATAGATGTTACTTCCGATATGCTCCAAGAACTATTAACTCAGGTTACTCTGTCAACTCATTTACTTCATCATATACTAATACATCTCACAATTCACAGATGTATACAATGGTTGCTTCTTCTAATTTGAACATTGACAACAATTGGTATCTTGACTCGAGAGCTACAAATCATTTAACTCACAGCCTGAGTAATCTATCTACTGGATCTGAGTATGGTGGAGAAAATCAGATCTATACAACAAATGGGTCAAGTTTTCCAATACTTCATTATGGTTCATTTCAATTTAATTCATGATTTGTTCCATCAAAATTGTTAGTGCTTGAAAATTTACTTCATGTTCCCTCCATTACAAAGAATTTGATTAATGTCTCTCAATTTGCAAAAGATGATATTAAATTGTTCTTCGAATTTCATCCCACCTTTTGTTATGTGAAAGATTAGGGAACTGGCCAAATACTAAGGACACATTTGTGATGGCCTGTACCAATTTAGTCTCAAATCATCTAATCAAAATCATTTGAAGTCTGCACCCAATACCTGTTCTAGTCTTTAACTACTATCTTATCTTATTCTCATGTGAATATATACTACTGATATATAGCAAGACGATTAGGCCATCCCCACCCAAGTACATGAAATGCTTTGAAACATGTCCATAAGGCTAATATCAATATGAATAAAATGATTTTCTGTGAAGCGTGTGCACTAGGTAAACATCATGCTCTTCCCTTTCCTAATTCCAATACACAATATTCATATCCACTACAACTTATTGTGTGTGATCATTAGGGCTTTGCTTTTTAACATATCTAGAAATGGCTATAGATACTGCATTAGGTTTATTGACGCTTACAGTAGGTGTTTCACACCCCCGATCCGCAGACCTTCTTGCTTTTCTCATGAGACGTGGTGCGACTTGAGCATCTCTAATTCTTTTAAATGCCAAAGACATTCATCTTAAATCTTTTATCTTGTTTAAACACCATATACTTTAAACAACAAGCTGTAGGTGATAAAGCTTAACGCAGTCAACATAATCAAACTTAAACTTTATTAACAATAGACGTTTAATACATGAACATATAATTACAACACCTTAACCAAAATAAATGACATTAATCAAAACTCTTAAAGGTTAGATAGCGTTCTCAACTCATTGCAGGCCTTTCAACCTTGTTCTCTAGTTGGCCTAAATGCCTGATCCAGAAAGGTGAATTTTAACACGTAAGTCTAAAAGATTTAGTGAGGTTGTATGAAAACCTTTCCACAATACCCTTTGATAAATCTTTTTCGCCAAATCATAAATTTCAATGCAAATTAGTTAATTAATAAACACATGATTTCACAAAAACATATCGAAACGCATATAATCATTTTTACAATAGAATCAGATCAACTTGCAAATCACATCAATAAACATTTTGAATAAACACCCATTAGTCACAATCATTCCTTTCGTCAAGAATCCCAAATCGTTCTCTACGTTTGGTCTTATTACCTCACGTTTAAATTATTGTCTCAACAACATCTTAGAACATACAGATTCATCCTTGTTGCTTAGGCCGCCTAACACAATGTAGTCCTTTTATACATTGGCCACCTTCACTCCACCATGCATATATTTTCTACACGACTGCCTTTAACCTTGTATGAAAAAATTAGCTCATTCAAAGAAAAAAAATAATGATTTGAACACCATTTCTTAATCAATATCATTTTCATCAAATCAAACTTTAAACATTATAAAACATGTTTGAAATCATATAAATACTTTGAAAGAACACTTTGAAAGAATGAACTCACAAATAATTTTAAGAAAAGATCACCCACCAAACTTTACCAAAGATCCTCCTCTTCCTTCTCTTTTCATGGAGCCTTCTCGTGGAACAAACCACAACACTTAACACTGAAGGAATAAAAGCCATTGGCAGCAGAAGATTTTATAAAATAATTCTTTAATTTAATTTGAGAATCTCAAAATAGAAGTACATTGACAATAATATAGAAAAAAAATTTCTTATTAAGACTTGAAGGCTAAGCATGTAATGACCCAATTTTACGAACTAAACTGAGGTTATTACTTTAATACAAGACACTTATTTCAAACATAAGAGTTTATAAAATCTAAAAAACATCAATAAACATAAAAAAAATCTTTATTCAGGCCCCATTTCAAACAAAAATTAAAGGTTTGAAAGTATCGTTTATAAAATCAAGAAATAACAGTCGTTTTAAACATGAAACTCATTTCAGTCACAAATACTAAAGTAAAATGAAGAAAAAAACTATAAACGGAAGCTATTTTGAAGAAAATTATCCTATGGCAATCACGTCTCCTTCTTGTCCCTCGTCGGTCTGCCTCTTATATTACCTTTACTTGAAAAATTAAACATAAAAGGGTGAGTATAAACATACGCAGTAAGAGACCCACTACTGGTTCCATTAGAGGTAAAAATTAACTTTCTATTGGGTTGTACCATACATCATAACAGCCTCGTGATCCTATAGGATGCACATAATCAGTTTAGTGCTCCCGATGGATGCACCTATCGATCTAGTGCTCCAAAGGATGCATTTGTCAGGTGGTGATCCCGTAAGACACCTGCAAGACACACTATCCTATGGATAAAGCTAATAATTCCCCTCAATCAAATATAACCTTTTAAGTAGGCAGTTAAATTTACAATTCTAGCTACTATTATAACATTCTTTCAATTTCACACGTATGTAGTCAATTTACGCCAACTAGTACATAATCAAATATCAACACAACGGTTCCTTAAACAGTTATACTTATACATAAGCGACACCCACCTCAATTCAGTCAATTCAATCTAGTTCAGTCAATTCAACCCACAGTACACTACTTATGCATTAACATAACAGTCAACAACCCATAATTTAATCAATTCAACGCACTCAGTTCAGTCATCATAACTAAGTTTACATATCAATCAACCCATCTTAGTTTAGTAAAATTTATACAGCCAACAATCATCAAATATAAACTTTCATATCAATCAGTCCATCTCAGTTCAACGGGATCCATACAGTCAATACATCTCAATTTCATTATTGAGTTCAGTAGTAGGAACCCTTACCTTAATGTTACCCTAGCTTCTTGATCAAACCTAAGTCCAACGAACAAACCTAAACATAAGGATAGAAAACTCAATTACTTTCACAATACTTCCTCCCATTTAATTTCCTCAATATAAATTCTAAACTTATCCAAGTAGTGGCGAATCGATCTCTAATTAAATCTAAAATTTGTTGTGAATCCAAAGAACCCAAGTCCTACTTTCAACACCTTCGAGGATTGAATAACAATTTAACTAATTATCCAACACTATAATCCAAGGAACTACAATGTATAATCACCAAACTCACCAATACAACTTACGCCCAAAGCCACAATTGTTTGTAATGAGGCAGAAACGACTTAAAAAAAACGAACCAAATGACAACAAGCAGAGCAAAACCAAGTGCGACTCAGTTGGAAAAGAGAACTTCGACGCACAAATTAGAAGGAGACAGACTCAAATCTATGACTGGCTTCGTGTGCGACAGAAAATGGCTTGGCTTCAATGGACGAAGACAGAACGGGGCAAAGACAAAATAGATGGTGAAGATCAGTGGCTGTCGGTAGCTATGCTTAGCGAACAGAGATCAACTCGAGCAGCACGATCACAATGGTGCAGAATGGAGGGGTGACTCTTCGACTAGGCTTCAATTTTGATCGAACACAAACTACATGTGATGCAGCGACTCGGAACGCAACTGTTGGAAATGAACGAAGAAGCTAAAAAAGGTGATCGATGGTGAGACTAGGGTATAGGTGGCGACTAGGGCGTGAGAAAGAAGAAGAATAGTGAAGAAGAGAAATGCACGTGACTCGAGAAATTTAATAACATTAGTAATGATAATATATATTATATTATCATTATATCCATTATTATTTTTCCTATTTCCCACTCTACACATCCAAAATTCAACAAAAATATACCCAAACCATAAAAAACCAAATAAAACAAAATAGTTATGTTTGAGGAAATACGTAAAATTTCTTGGATGTTACAAAGCATGTTTTCTAATTATAGATTAGAGAAAGAAAAACTTACTTGTTTGACGTCTCTAAACCTACAAAATAAATTTACCATCCGTCAGAGAACTTCCTATCCTCTGGGATAAGATTGGTTTGTGGGAACCAATTGGGATGGAAAAAAGTTTAGAGATTTTTTAGAGAAACACTATTACAAAACTGATAATACTTAACGCTTTTGACCTATCAAGTATTTGTTTACTTGACGCTTTTCAATGCGTCAAGTAATCCAGTGTCAAGAATAAGGGAAGTTTACTTGACAGTTTTTAAGCGTCAAGTACAATTATACTTGACAGGTAAAAAGTGTGAAATATATGAGATTACTTGATGCTTTTTACACGTCAAGTAATCAAATGTCAAGAATTAGGAGGTTTTTTTTTTACAGTTTTTAAGCGTCAAGTAAAATTATACTTGACAGTTTATAGACGTTAAGAATTTGTTTATTCTTGACATATTTTGCATGTCAAGACTTTTTTTTCTTTCAAATGAAAAATTATACAATTTAAAATATTCATATAATTATATTGCACCTGTTTTGAAGTCCATTCACACATATAAGTAAAGCCTTTGGGATTACACAATTGCTAAACTACACAAATTAATTAAACAATTGAATTAACCCAAACTTTCCATCAAAGAACTAATACTTTAACAAATTGCATATATCACTGAACCATAATATAGTAAGTCATTACATACTTAATTACAATAGCCCAAACTTCTACCATATGAAGATATTGTTCTACCTAACTCTATGTGTAATATGAAAAATCTTAAAGGTTGTAAAATGTAAATACGAAGAAATGGATCTAGGAATAGTAGTAGCACACTCAAATTCTTTGCTCAAAACTTTGATACTATACTCATGGACAACTCAACCTAGGTCGTGAGATGTCTCAAATGGATCCTTTATGCATATCAAATGACGATCCTTGCCAATCCTCCTTGTCCAGTCTTTTGCTCTCTTGCCGCACATTTAGCTCACAAAATAAACTACCCATATCAATTATAATAATATTATGAAAGAGTGATTAACTCAATTCTAATTATATTATGAAAGAGTGATTAACGTTCAGTCTGCAGATTGTAAGAAGCTAAGCTAGGACTTATAATTTGAAGACTAAAATGAACATAAAATATAATATCTTTCAAATTCCATATTATGAAACCAACACACAAGGATAAAGAAATATGAATAAAATAATCACTACTACAAAAACAGGCTTTCTTGACGTTTTTAAACTGTCAAGAATCACTATTCTTGATGGTTTTAAAACCGTCCTTGAGCCAGCATCAAGAAAGCAAAAGTTTTTGACGGTTGATAAAAACGTCAAGAATATTAAACGTTGAAGTTTTATAAACGTGAAGTATATAAATGTTCATGACAGTTAAAAACCGTCAAGAGTATGAGTGTTTGTGACAGTTTAAAACTGTCAAGAGACTAAGTGTTCATGACATTTCATAACCGTCAAGAAATTGATTGTTTATGACATTGAAAACCGTCAAGGATGCACTTGTTTATGACATTTTAAACCGTCGAGTATGTTATGATTTTTTTTTAAAAAAATTGTAATTTAATTATATTTTTGTTCTTGTAATTCAATTATTTTATTTTAACACAAAACTATACACATATAAATATGAACTTTCATATATAACAATAACATAGACAACATTTTTATAAAGAAACGAAGTACACGAAATCCATCGAATTTTCCAAAAGGGATAAATACAAGTAAAATAGAAACTAAACCTTGGTAATATATTTTTACAAAGAAACTAAATACAAGATATTGTCGTGGATAACGAAATTACAACAAGTTTTGTCACTAATCAAACATCAATCACTTGCTTGATAGCTTCATCACTATAGTAAATCAATCGGACATTAGAGAAAAACCTTGGTAATCTAAAATGTGTAGATGTTCCACTTCCACACCAACAGTGTTCTTTGTTTTATTTTCTTCATCGCCAGAATCTGCATCTCCTTCAAGTCCATTTTCAATAAACTACATATTGTACCGATATAACCATGTGGTCAGAAGGATACACTAGAAAAAAGATGTTATATGAGAAAGAACCAAACATAAATTACACTAATAGTGGACAACTCAAACCGTAAGCATGTCAATCCTTGTGAAATAGTTGAAGCAGCCTAAAGGATCACCATCAAATAAGCAAACTTAAAAATCCAAATCAGTAGATAATTAAATGTTATGATTCAGTCCAAGTTTAACAGCAAAACAATGCAACTACGAGGGAAATAAGTAATTTTCTAAACTCCACAAGTGTCGTCACATATTAGGAAAAAAAACATGTCTAAAGTTACCAATTTATAAAAAAATTTGATATAAAAGATAGAAGAATACCAAATAAGAATATCATACCATGAACGAGTCCTGTCTTTTCACATATAAATGCCTCTTCAATTTGGTAATATGAAGTATCAAGAAAATCAACATCCAAGAGAAGAGAAGAGGATAATATGAACATCACCATGCTCAAAAGTTTAACCTTCCATGATGCTAGTTCAAGCAAAAGCATAACTACTCATTATATACATACAAGCATAACATAACTCAAACACACATCCAGTATAAAGAACTTGATCAAATGAAAGTTCATCTCTATCAAGCAAAACAATTGATTTTGTTTTGATTTAGATGTGAAATAATCCTCACATAAAACTTAAAATCCATATGGGATCCCCAGTTCCTCACCTCTTCAGCATTTCCAACTAAAATTATGTATGCTTACCTAAACAATCATGACATTCATACCTTACCTAAACAATCATGACATTAAACATAGATTAACATGTCGATACACTTCACAACAAAATGGAATAGTTGTGAGAAAGCACAGACATATTATAGACATGGGTCTTACTCTTTTCTCATACCACCTTACCCTTATCCTTTTGGGATGAAGCTTTCTCTACAATTGTTTATCTCATCAAGCGCCTACCTACATCCATCCTTAATCAAGTTAGTCCATTAGAGAAGTTATTTGATCGAAAACCTAACATTTCTTCTCCAAATTTTTTTGGGGCAAATATTATCCCTTCACTAGACCCTACCAACCTCATAAATTATGTTACAGATCCACATCACGTACCTTCCTAGGCTACAACTTATCCCACAAAGGTTATAAATGTCTTTCACAAGATGGTCGTATCTACAAATCTAGACACGTCATATTTGACGAAAATTCCTTTCCCTATGCATCTTTCTTATCCCCATTATATACTTTCACCAATAGAAAAATGTCTTGACTCCACCAATCAAATCCATAATTCATAAGACAACAATGAATCATAATGAAGAGAGACAACACACTGACACAGTTACTGATAACACTGATCATATGAATCTTACTATTGTGTATCTTTTAGAGGCAGGTACTCAGGATTAATCTGAGGAAGAATAAATAAGAGATGAAAAAATGTCATCACAAACTCGAGATGACTCAGCCAATACCAATCAACCATTAAATCTAGTACCCATCCAATGGTGACTTGGAGCAAAAGTGGTATTTTCAAACCTAAAGTTCTCTTAATTGATTATCTTGATAGCATGAACCTACTAATGCTAAAGAAGCATTAAAGCATCCTTACTTAAGGAAAGCAATGGAAGAAGAATTTCAAGCTTTAAAACAAACTAACACATGGAGCCTTACTAAAAAACAGAATAATCATAAAACTGTTGGGTGCAAATGAATTTTTAAAAACAAAAGAAACTCAAATGGGTGAATTGCTAGATATAAAGCCCGATTAGTTGCTCAAGAGTTTCATCAAACACTTAGCATAGACTACAATGAAACTTTTAGTCCTACTGTAAAACCAGTTACAATTCGTATGCTTCTAACAATAGCTATTATGAAAGAATGGGTTATAAAATAACTTGATGTTAATAATGCCTTTTTACATGGTGAATTAGAAGAAAGTTTACATGGAACAACCATATGAGTTTGAAGTAAAAGCATCTCATCCACTTGTTTTTCATCTAAGAAAAGCTATCCATGGACTTAACAAGCACCATCGGCATGGTATGAAAAGTTGAGATCTAGTTTACATACCTTAGGCTTTCGGACATTTAAGCAAACTCATCATTTTTAATTCGAATAACTCCTACTTCATGCTGTTATATTTTGGTACATGTTGATGATCTGATTATTATGAGAGTTTTTTAAAGATCTTTGATAATTTGATTAAATCTTTAAACAGTAACTTACCTTAACATTACCTAAGCTTCTTGATCCAACTAAAGTCCAAGGAAACAAACCTAAACATAAGGATAGGAAACTCAATTACTTTCACAATACTTTCTCATGTAAATTCTAAACTTACCCAAGTAGTGGCGAATCGAACTCCAACTAAATCTAAAATTTATTTTGAATCCAAAGAACTCAAGCACTACTTTCAACACCTTCAAGGATCGAATAACAATTTAACACTACAACCCAAGGAACTACAATGTACAATCATCAAACTCACCAATACAACTTACCACCAAAAATCCTGATGATTCACAGTAAGGTAAAGGCAACGACACACAAACTGAACTGAAAGACAACTTGCAAAGGCATATTTGGGTGTGACTCAATTTGGTTGAAGAGGTAAAGTCGAGTCACACACCGGATTAGAAGACACGAGACACGCGTGCAGCTGCAGTTCACGAACGGAGACAAACACATACAAAGCTGAACGTTTTGATTGGGTTTCAGCTTCAACAGAAAGGCTCAAGATACGATGCCATTGGGTTCACCGTTGTCAAAGACAGATTAAAGCAAAAGTGCTCGACGACACACAGCTGCCAAGGTTGCAAGGAGTGGAGATGCGTCAGCTTCGATTAACGATAGCAGTGACTTCAATTGTGAGTGTGGACAGAAATGGTCGGCGACCACGACTCTACCGATGGGTGGCGCGCGAGCTCAAACGACGATGTGAGAAGATAGTGGGAGGCAGCTAGGGCACGTGGAGAGAAAAAGAAGAAGAAAAATGGGAAATTGCCAAAAATAGGCTAAAAATAGGGTAGAAAATGAAAAATAGGATTGGTTTTGAAAAAGTTGAGATTTA
>JBBPDI010000023.1:23269434-23287157 GCA_037974545.1 Cucumis variabilis | reverse complement strand
CTAATGGACCTACAGATCAGAAGCTACAACGATATGAGATTAATTGGTTAAACTCATTAACCACATTAATCAATATTTGTTAATTATGTGTACACTCCACTAAAGACTCACAGCTGAACTCTTATCACTGTAGATATATTTTTGTGTCCATGGATATATATCAATGACAGTAAGTTATTCTTTCACGAGTGTTCGTAACACCAGCTGGGTCAAATTACCGTTTTACCCTTGGGTTACATATAATCCTTAAATACCAGTGCTACTCTAATGAATAACATGTTTATGGTCCAACTAATAAACAAAAATCTCTCTCGTGCCATAGAGAGGGTAGGGCCCTTTGTTCAAGTATTGAAGACATCATTCAAGAGAACACTCATCCACTTATCCTAAAGTAGGAAATGAGTGAATTCCATCTTCTGCAATTACATTTCCAACTCTCTACTCGGTCTTATCCCCAAAATGATAAGCTTATTGAGTCGGTGATCTGGTCACTCTCACTCATACAAATCAAAGGACAATCTCTCGTGAACAAGAGTTTATAATACACTCAAGATGAAGACGAAGTTACCTAGGTCATCCTAATGAAATAGAAATCTAACTAGTTAACGGAGTTACATCTAGTGGTTACTATTTTCTAATCCGGTCTTATGCAAAGTCATTGTATTAGATACCCTCACTCGCATTACATGAACACGTTAGATCATTGTATTTGTATCAAATACAAAGTGAACTGTATCCATAATGTTACCAGGATAAGGTACCCAACCTTATCCCTATACTATAGACCCTTTAAGTTGATCTCGAACATTGATCCATGTATGTCTTTACATACTGTTCAAGACTCATCGAACAACTTAGGATGTTAGTTTATTGGATTTGGGTTA
Organism: Cucumis variabilis; assembly: GCA_037974545.1. NCBI lineage: Eukaryota > Viridiplantae > Streptophyta > Magnoliopsida > Cucurbitales > Cucurbitaceae > Cucumis > Cucumis variabilis. The sequence continues at coordinate 23,286,273 of JBBPDI010000023.1, read as the reverse complement.
TTAAGTTAAAACTAATAATATAATCAATCATGTATTATAATAATCACTTTATTAATAACGGTCAATGGATTATATTTACAATCTATGAGATTTAGGACATAAATCCCAACAAACACCTTGTTTTTCTTCTTCTTTTTCGCAAGAGAAAAATAGTACACTTAAGCTCTTTAACAAAATCTTCGTGCTTACTGAATGATCAAATCCTCTATTTATACTATTTGTTAACCCAGGTTAGTCATCTTTAGTTCTTTGTCCGATTGTTAGGTCCTACTTAAAACTTCACGTGTAAAATAAATATTTATCTTAGTCATGCTCAAATTCTTAATCTTACACGTTAACCCCTATCAAATTAGATTTGACATTTTCTTATCAAACCTTTCTTCTTGCTTAATTTCATTATGTGAATAGCTTTAACCGCTTAACATAAATTTCGAAGGTTTTAACACGTAATTCTTCTCGCAGACTACCTAACTTTCTCACAAAGATTCTTTCTTTGTAAACATTTAGAATTATAGGTCCTACCGCAAGAAATCTTTTTTTCTCAAAACTTCCTTGCGAACTAACTTCTTAATCGCAAAACTTATACTTAACCATATAATATTTTATCACTTAATCCTTTTTGCGGATTGATTCAAACGCCAACTTCTTATCGCGAAGTTTTATTTCAAAACGTCTCCTCTTATCCAAAGCAAAAAATTTTAAACACTTAATCATATTTTATTTCTTATACTCAAATTAGAAGCAGGTCTGACAATGTATACTTGGATTTACTTTATTCTATCAAAGTTTGATGCATTCTTAGGCTTTTAAAAATTCAAAACACTAATTGAAAAAACAACTTGGTTGATCAATCATAAGCCTTCAAACCGATGGGGGAAGTGAATTCAAAATATTCATACCTTACCTAAACATTCATGAGATTAAACATAGATTAGCATGTCAACACACTTCACAACAAAATGGAATAGTTGTAAGAAAACACAGACATATTATGAACATGGGTCTTACTCTTTTCTCATACCACCTTACCCTTATCCTTTTGGGATGAAGCTTTCTCTACAATTGTTTATCTCATCAAGCGCCTACCTACACCCATCCTTAATTAAGTTAGTCCATTAGAGAAGTTATTTGGTCGAAAACCTAACATTTCTTCTCTAAAATTTTTTTGGAGCAAATATTATCCCTTCACTATACCCTAACAACCTCAAAAATTATGTTACAGATCCACATCACGTACCGTCCTAGGCTACAACTTATCCCACAAAGGTTATAAATGTCTTTCACAAGATGGTCATATCTACAGATCTAGACATGTCTTATTTGACGAAAATTCCTTTCCCTATGCATCTTTCTAATCTCCATTATATACCTTCACCAACAAAAAAATGTCTTAACTCCACCAATCAAATCCATAATTCATAAGACAATAATGAATCATAATGAAGAGAGACAACACACTAACACAGTTACGTACTGATAACACTGATCATATGAATCCTACTATCGCGTATCTTTTAAAGGCAGGTACTCAGGATTAATCTGAGGAAGAATAAATAAGAGATGAACATTGTGATGAACGAATGTCATCACAAACTCGAGATAACTCAGCCAATACCAATCAACCTTTAAATCTCAATACTCATCCAATGGTGACTTGGAGCAAAAGTGGTATTTTCAAACCTAAAGTTCTCTTAATTGATTAGACTGATAGCGTGAACCTACTAATGCTAAAGAAGCATTAAAGCATCCTTACTGAAGGAAAGCAATGGAAGAAGAATTTCAAGCTTTAAAACAAAATAACACATGGAGCCTTACTAAAAAACAGAATAATCATAAAACTGTTGGGTGCAAATGAGTTTTTAAAATCAATAGAAACTTAGATGGTTGAATTGCTAGATATAAAGCCTGATTAGTTGCTAAAGGGTTTCATCAAACACTTAGCATAGAATATAATGAAACTTTTAGTCCTACTGTAAAATCAGTTACAATTTGTATGCTTCTAATAATAGCTATTATGAAAGAATGTGTTACAAAATAACTTGATGTTAATAATGCTTTTTTACATGGTGAATAAGAAGAAAATGTTTACATGGAACAACCATATAGGTTTGATGTAAAAGCATCTCATCCACTTGTTTTTCATCTAAGAAAACCTATCCATGGGCAAAAACAAGCACCCCTGGCATGGTATGAAAAGTTGAGATCTAGTTTACATACCTTAGGCTTTTGGATATTTAAGAAAACTCATCACTTTTAATTCGAATAACTCGTACTTCATGCTATTATATTTTGTTATATGTTGATGATCTGATTATTAGAGTTTTTGAAAGATCTTTGATGATTTGATTAAATCTTTAAACAATAACTTTGCTCTTCAAGATCTTGAGACACTCAGTGAAACGACCCAACTTTTCTATCTAAGTCGAATCATTATTTAAAAAAAAAAGACTTTGATTGACACAAAATATGGTGAAATTATTTGAAATCGTAACGATAAAGGAAAACGTTGATTGGGCCCTATTTCAAAAAAATAAAATTTTAAAAGTACTGTTTACAAAATAACTATCCATAAACTCAGTTCAATCGCAAAAAAAAAAAAAAAAAAAAAATTAAAACCATAAGCGAAAGTAAATTTTAAGAAAACTAGGTCCCTATATGGCAGTCATGCATCCTTCTTGTCCCTCATCGGTCTGCCTCTTGTAATGTCCTTGCCTGAAAAATTTAAACATAAAAGGGTGAGTATAAAAATACCCACTAAGAGACTCACTACTGGTCCCGTTAGGGGTAAAACTATTAGCTTTCTAGTGAAATCCATACTTTTAAACTGTCATAAGATATAAATTTGGATATCAGTCAATCCATCTTAGTTCAGCGGGATCCATACAGTCAATACATCTAAATTTCATTATTGAGTCTAGTAGTAGGAACCCTTACCTTAATGTTACCTAAGCTTCTTGATTGAACTAAAGTCCAATGAAACAAACCTAAACATAAGGATAGGAAACACAATTACTTTCACAATACTTTCTCCCATTTAATTTCCTCAAATGTAAATTTTAAACTTACCCAAGTAGTGGTGAATCGAACTCCAACTAACTCTAAAATTTATTTTGAATCCAAAGAACTCAAGCGCTACTTTCAACACCTTCAAGGATCGAATAACAATTTAACTAATTATCCAACACTATAAAACAAGGAACTACAATGTACAATCATCAAACTCACCAATACAACTTACCACGAAAAATCCCGACGATTCACAGGAAGGTAAAGGCAACGACACATGAACTGAACTGAAAGACAACGTGCAAATGCAAATTTGGGTGTGACTCAGCTTGGTTGGAGAGGTAAAGTCAAGTCACACGAGTGATTGGAAGACACGGGACACGTGTGCAGTTGTGGTTCACGAACAGAGACAAACGCAGATAAAGTCGAATGTTTTGGCCGGGTTTCAACTTCAACAGAAAGGCTCAAGATACGATGGCATTGGGTTCATCGTTGTTGAAGATAGATTAGAGCAAAAATGCTCGATGACGTGTGGTTGCCAAGGTTAAAAGGAGCGGAGATATGTCAGCTTTGATTAACGGTAGCAGTGGCTTTGACAATGAGTGTGGACAGAAATGATCGATGACAATGACTCTACAGATGGGTGGCACGCGAGCTTAAATAGCGATGGTGAGGAGACAGTGGGTGGCGACTAGAGCATGTAGAGAGAAAAAGAAGAAGAAGAATGAAGAGGAAGGATTGCACGCGAAACGAGAAGGAGAAAAAGAAAAGAAAAATTAATTTTACTAATAATATATAATATAATAATCATAATAATATATTATAACTATCATTATATCTTACTTAACATTACTTTTCCACTTCTCCATTTCCATTTCAAATTCCTTTTCCTTTTAAATTCTTTTCTTTTCCACCAAAATAAATTATCCTTCACACCAAACTATAATAACATAACACCCAAAAACCTTAAAATTTAATAAAATCATCAAATAAGCTAAGAGAAATACCTCAAATTTTGGGGCGTTACACTCAGTTACTTTCTTGAAGTGGAAATATCATATCTTATAAATGGAGCTTTGTTTATATCTTAAACAAAATACATTACTGATTTGTTGCAGAAGACAAAACTGATTGAAGCAAAATCAACTTCAGCTCTAATGATAAAGAATTTCATGATGTATATATGTATCGTAGTACTGTTGGAGCTTTACAATATGTCACACTTACACATCCCGAGATATCATATAGTGTAAGCAAAGCATGCCAATTTATACATTCTCCTAAACTTAGACATTGGCAACTTGTAAATTGCATTTTGAGATATCTCAAAGGTACCTTATATCATGGATTATGGCTTAGACGTTCTACCAACTTGTCACTTGTTGGTTTTATTGATGCTACTGGACATCTGATCCTGCTGATAGGAAGTCCATTTTTTGCTACTATGTTTGCTTTGGTAATTGTCGCCACGTGCCCGAGACGACATAGAGCGACCAACGTCTTTAAAATTGGTTAGTTTTAAAATAAAATAGGAGTCGCCACAAATTAATCTTTTTTACAGTGTGATTGGACACCAAAATAAAATAAATATTTTTAAAATAAAATCATAAAAAATGGCAAGCAAAAACTAGAGTTGAGTTCGGAAGTCATTTATGTGTGAGGAGGGTGTTAGCACCCTACAACATCCGTTTAGAAAATGATGGCTAAATTTCAAATCTTGAATTGAAAATATTCTTTAATTTTCTATTAAAAACAATGTTTTACCCCTCATTACTCTAATATTTGAAGCAATGATCTCATAAAATAAGTGGAGAACATTCCATCAATTGGACTATATTGAAGAAAATTTTCTCACCTCAAAAAAGTGAGAAATTAGTACACTTTCTCAAAATCAGTCATAGGAATAGCCTTTTAATAAAGAGATGTTTTTTTAAAAAATTAATTAAAATCATTTATTCTTAAAATCGAATCTTGGACTACCAAAGATGTGGTCCCTCACCTCAAGAATTATGAGAAATCAGACTTTCAAATTTCCTATATTTCGTCGTAGGATTTTGTTTAAGAAAAACGGTATAAGTTATTAGAAAAGATCGATTGGAAAACCTTATAAAATTATAGATTAAATTTTGAATGTTTGAGAAAACATAAAAAATTATTACTTTAAAGAATTTTTTTAAAATGATTAAAAAAGAGTCTTTATTTTAAAACATAGAGGATTTTAATTGGAAGAATTTTAAAACATTGAAAATTTTAATTAGAAAGAGTTGAAAATTTTAAATAGGAAACAAAAGGCTTAATAGGAAAATTAGATAAGTAAAAACAAGAGCAAAGAATCATCATAATAAATTATACAAACACAAAATAACATTTTGAGATTTAATTTTCATAAAAACATATTGGAGATCGATCTTGGACTCTCAAAGAATCGACTCCTCACCTCAAGAATTCTATGAAATCGTACTTCCAAATTTCCTCGATACCGTCATCAGATGTTGATTTTTTTTAAAAATTAATTAAAAATATTAGAAAAAAGTTAAACAACAATTAGCAAGAATATATTAAATGAATCATAAAGCAACAACACACAAACATTTAAATAAGCATATGTACAAGGATAAAAGTGTAAAATAAAAAATAATTTATAAGTAAAATAAAAATATAAAGCAAAATTACTAGATAAAGAAAAGGAAAGTAAGAACAAATAAATGAGTAAAAAAAGAATAAACGAGATATGAAACAAGGAAACTGTAGAAATATGATAATAAAGAAATAATTATAAGAGAAGAAAAATGGAGAAATAAGAACAAAAAAAATAAACAAATATGGAGAAAAAATTAAATAGCATATGAAAATGACAATATATTAAAGAAACAATAATAAATGCTACGAAAAGAATACAATATAAAATGCTAAACATAAAGAAATTAAAGATAAATATATAAAGAATAAAGTAACAAAGGAAATAAAAAAATGATAAAAAAAAAGATAAACAACAAAATGTAAAGCTAATAAAAAAAATTATATATAAAAAGAGAAACTCACAAGATAATAAATAAATAAATAAAGGCAAGAGAAAGAAAATAGGAAAAAGAAGAACAATAACTAAAAACAAGAGGAACGATATATAAAAAAGAAAACTTGAAATCTAAAACACTAAACTCTTTTGTTGTTTAAAGTGTGGATCATTGGGACCTAAGCCTTACGATACACTTTCAACTAAGCTAATATTTTTCGTGATGAATTGTTGATATCGTAGGAAGCTTGTGTGAGAAAGACAAAGATTAGGAGGTTGCTAGAAAAGAAAAGAAAATGGGTGTTGTAGATCTTTTGGTTTTTTTTTTAAAGAAGATATGGAGGTTAAGAGAAGTAGGAGCTATGGAGGTTAGAGATTTAGATGAAGAAGAGAGGATGTGAAGGTTAGTAAAAAAATTATAGTTTTTTTTTTTTTTTTTTGTGTGTGTGGCCTTTTTCTTTTTGTTATTTTCTTTATGGAAGAAGAATAAGAGATTATTTATATCCCAAAAGCTTTTCTTCGAATGACTAAAAATTCAAAATGATGGATTTTTTTCTAATTTGAAATAATGTCATATTTGACTTGCACCTGGCATGGAACCTTTTGGCAACAAAAACCAATTTAAAAAGTTACCCCAACTAGATGGTTTAGTTACTCTAACCAAACTACCTATAAAACTTTAGAAGTAATTAAATAACTTTTTTTTTACACAAGTTAGTTAATCACAAAATTAAAAAATAGCCAAATTAAGGCAAAAATTAATCTAGCAATGAAATTAATTTTAAATAAGGTCAGATAAAATTAAGTGGCTACAGTAATAAATTAGTCTCTTGGGGATCAAAGAAACAATTCATTATTCCTAGATCTAGTACTGAAGCAGAATACAGGTGTCTTACTCTACTTGCTACTAAATTTGTATGGATTCGTTCACTGTTATTTGACTTATATATATTACTATACCTTATCCTCCAATTATGTGGTGTGATAATCTTCATGTAGTTCATTTAAGTGCAAATGCCATATTGCACTAAAAAAATAAACATGTTGAGCTTGATATTTACTTTGTTAGAGATTTGGTTTAGAAGAAGAAAATTTCAGTGTGTCATCTTCCAACTTTACAACAAATAGCAGATATTCTTACCAAACCATTGTCTGCTTCATCCTTTCATAAGCTGAAGAATAAACTCGCTATTATTGATGCTACAGTCATTGGTTTGCAGGGGTGTTAAGGCAGTCCATTAGTCCTGTTATTACACATGTGCTTTATATTTTTTATGGCTTGTTATTGTAAATCCCATTGAGGGACTGACTTACGATGTAAGTCTTTGATTTTACCCCTATGGTTGATAAGGTCCTTCGTCACTCGTCAGGTACGTTTTATGATATAGTTTAAGATTGTGCACATGACCTTGCCTGAATTAACTAGATAAGTAAGAATGTTGTGAATGAACTCGTAGTAAAAGACTTTTAATAGTGGAACTTAGGAAAAATGCTGCCACGTAGGAGTATTTGTAGAGGTGGCAGATGAGCTAGACATAACCAGCTTGAGGGACAACCTGAAGGACAGTCTGGGGGACAGCCAACTATTCAAGCTTCGACCCTACTGGACCTGTCACTCAAGCAGACCTTACAGCCATAGAGCAAAGGTACAAAGACATTATTTAAAATAATGGCACAATGATAGCCTGCCCAGCAGACCCAGACAGCTCCTATTTAGGCACCAGCTACAGGCGTTCAGATTCCAGCCACAAGAGTTCAGGCCCCAGTTGTAGCCCAAAACTTACCAGACATGCTTTCATCAGAAGGCAAGCACCTGAGGGACTTTAGGAAGTATAACCCTCAGACTTTCGATGGATCTTTAGCATACCCCACCAAGGCACAGATGTGGTTGAGTTCGGTGGAGACCATCTTTCATTATATAAAGTGCCCCAATGACCAGAAAGTTCAGTGCGATGTACCTACTGATTGACTGGAGTAGAGGCTGGTGGGAGTCCACAGAGAGGATGCTAAGTGAAGATATAAATCAGATCACCTAGAAGCAGTTCAAGGAGAACTTTTATGCCAAATTCTTCTCGACCACAGTGAGAGAGGCCAATTGCCAGAAGTTCCTAAAGCTGGAGCAAAACAACATGATGGCGAAAGAGTATGATCAGAAGTTTGATGTGTTATCTCGGTTTGCACTTAACTTAGTAAGAACCAAGGCTGAGAGGGCCGACAAGTTTGTTAGAGGCCTAAGTCAGAAATCCAGGGTTTCGTTCGTGTCCTTAGACCAACCTCCCAGGCTGATGCGCTGCGCATGACTGTAGACTTGAGTTTGCATGAGACGATGCAATTGTCCAAGGCTACAGAGAAGGGGCCAACTTTAGGGTAGAAATGGAAGGCTGAGCAGCAGCCTATAGCAGCACCACAGAGGAATCTAAGATCAGGTGGTTTGTTCCAATGATATTGATAGCAAGCCCGGCAGACAGGCCAAACTTTGAGGGTTTTACCCATGTGTCCTAGTTGTGGGAGGCCTCACTCAGGTCGCTGCCTAGCAGGAAGTGGAGTGTGTTACAAGTGTAGGCAACCTAGGCATTTAGCTGACAAGTGTCCTCAAAAATCGTCCGGAGCTGTTTCGAACCAGACCTCCATATCCCATCAAGGAAGAGTCTTCGCCACTAATAGGCAGGAGGCCGAGAGAGCTGGCATAGTGGTGACAGGTACGCTCCCAATCTTGGGACACCTTGCTTTAGTATTATTTGACTCGAGGTCCTCTCATTCTTTTATATCCTCAATGTTTGTCCAACATATGAATTTAGCAGTAGAACCCTTGAGTTACCTGTTGTCGAGAGAAAAGATAAAAGCATGTCAGATAGAAATAACAGAACATGTTTTAGATGTAACCTTATTGGTATTGGGCATGCGAGATTTTGATATAATATTAGGCATGGACTGGCTATCCACTAACCATGCAAGCATAGATTATTCCCGCAAGGAGGTAGTTTTTAACTCTCCTGAGGCAACTAGTTTTAAGTATAAGGGGGCAGGGACTGTGGTTCTACCCAAAGTTATCTCAGTCATGAAGGCTAAGAAGCTGCTCGACCAGGGTATTTGTAGTATCTTGGCCAGTGTTATGGACATCAGAGGGCCTAAGGTATCTTTATCCTCTAAGCCAGTGGTAAGAGAATACCTTGATATTTTTCCAGAAGAGCTTCCAGGACTTCCATCGCATAGAGAGGTTGATTTTGCTATAGAGCTTGAACCAGGCACTGGCCCCATATCGACAACCCCATACAGAATGGCTCCAATTGAACTGAAGAAGCTGAAGGTTCAGTTGTAGGAATTACTGGACAAGGGCTTTATTCGACCTAGTGTGTCACCTTGGAGAGCACCAATGTTGTTTGTGAAAAAGAAGGATGGCTCGATGTGTCTTTGCATTGACTATAGGAAGCTCAATAAGGTGACAATCAAGAACAGATATTCGCTGCCCAGAATTGAGGACTTATTTGATCAGCTGCAAGGAGCCACTATGTTCTCTAAGATTGATTTACACTCGGATATCATCAGTTGAAGATCAGGGACAGTGATATATCTAAGACGACCTTTCGTTCTCGTTATGGACATTATGAGTTTATTGTAATGTCCTTTGGCTTGACAAATGATCCTGCTGCATTTATGGAGTTGATGAGCAAGGTGTTTAAGGATTTCTTAGACATTTTTGTGATAGTTTTTATTGATGACATCTTGGTTTACTCCAAGACAGAGGCTGAACATGAGGAGCACTTGCATCAGGTGTTGGAGACTCTTTGAGCCAATAGACTGTATCCCAAGTTTTCCAAGTTCGAGATCTGGCTGAAGCAGGTGTCATTCCTTGGTCATGTAGTATTCAGCGAGGGTGTTTCTGTAGACCCAACGAAGATTGAATCCATTACCAGTTAGCCTTGACCTTCTATAGTTAGAAGGTCAGGGAAGTCCACTTATACTGCCAGTAAGTGGGCACAATTATATATGACTAAAGTAGTCAAGCTACACAGAGTTCCAATATCCATAGGTTTCGACAGAGATGCTTGTTTTATTTCCAAGTTTTGGAAAGGACTTCAGGCTGTTATGGGTACGAGATTAAACTTTAGTACAACTTTTCATCCTCAGACTGATGGTCAGACAGGGCGTTTGAATCAGATTTTGGAGGATATGTTGCGAGGCTATGTGTTAAAATTCTCAGGGAGTTGGGACTCCCATTTACACTTAATGGAGTTCACCTATAATAACAACTACCAGACTACAATTGGCATGGCACCGTTTGAAGCTCTATACGGTAAGAGTTGTAGATCCCCTATTTTTTAGGGTGGGGTTGGTGAGCAGAGAATGTTTGGCCCTGAACTAGTTGAAACTACCAACGAAGCCATACAGAAAATTAAAGCTTGCATGTTGACAACACAGAGCATATAAAAGAGTTATGCTGATGAACGACGTAGGCATCTTGAGTTTGATGTAGGGGACATGGTTTTTATGAAGGTAGCATCTATGAAGGGTATTTTGAGATTCGAGAAGAAGGGGAAGTTGAGTCCATGTTTTGTAAGCCATTTGAGATTCTTGAGAGGATTGGTCCCGTAGCTTATCATTTGGCCTTACCTCCGTCATTATCTGTGGTCCATGATGTATTTCATGTCTCTATGCTGAGAAAGTATGTAGCATATCCTACCCATATAGTCGACTACGAACCATTGCAAATTTACAAGAATTTGAGCTATGAGGAGCAACCAGTTGAGATTTTGGCTAAGAAAGTTAAATTGCTTCGTAACAGAGGAATTGCATTGGTCAAGGTGTTGTGGCAAAACCACGAGGTTGAGGAAGCTACTTGGGAGAGAGAGGACGATATGAGAGCGCATTATCCCGAGCTATTCGAGGATTAGAACTTTCGAGGACTAAAGTTTCTCAAAGGGGAGAAGATTGTAACGCCCCAAAACTATTAAGGTAACTTTAATTTTTTGTTCTGTTGGATTTTGGTTTTATATGTGAAATTGTTTTAATTGTGGAAGTTAGGTGTTTTAGAATGTTATGTGGTTAATTTTGAAATTTGGAATTCTATTGTTAAAGTTTTGATTTTTTGATTGATTGTTGGTGAATTAAATTTATAAATTGAAAGTATTATGAGTAATAATTGGTTATATGTGTATAAATTAAGTTATAGAGGAATAAGAATAATTATATTATGGGATAATATAATTATTAAGGAAAAGATATTATATTTTGGGAAAAGAGAAAGTTTAATGGTGATGGAATGGGTTAGTAATGAGGAAAGAGAAAATTTATTGGAAATAAGAAGAGAAAAAGGAAAAAGAGATGAGTTATTTAGGGAAATCAAATAATAATAATAATAATAATAATAATATTATTATTATTTGTATATATTAAATAAGCCTCTCTCGTTTTGCATGTCTCATCTTCTCTACCACATTCTTTCTTCCTCACAAACCCTAGCCGCCTCTCCCTTGCGCCGTCTCTGATCTCCGTCGCGACTGTAGTCACCACCCTTCATCGTGTGCAGCTACAGTCAGTCAAAGCTCAGACCGTCTCGCCAAGTCGTTCGGTTTGCGCATTCCCATCCATGGCATGCCTCAGCTTCGTTCGCCCGTCACCCTTCAACCCTCGCCGATAATTTTTCTGTCAGTTTCCATCTCTGTCGAGCAAGTCCAGCCTGTGTGAGTCAAGAAGGGCTTCACCGAGTCAGGTTCCATTTTATGCAGTCACCTCCTCCGTGTGTGAGCCGCGTGTCTCTGTTTCTTCAAGCCAGACCCAAGTCGCCTGCCTCACTAAGCCGTTTCGAGCCCTTCTGTTAGCCAAGCCGCCCGTTTAAGCCAGTTGGTATTGTGGTGAGTTGGATTGGGGTTGGTTCACCTAATTAGAATATTTTAGATTTTAATTGAAAATGTATTGGATTAAGTCGATTTATGTTTGTTTGAAGGTTCAAGAGAAATTTCAAGAATTGAATTGAGGCTGTGAAATTTTTTTCATTAAGGTTGTGTTGGATTCAACCTTAATCTTGGGGTAAGTTTGGATAAGTTTGGTTGCCTAATTAAACTTTAGGGTGATAGTTAACAAAATTATTGATTTTAATTTTGTTCATGGTTAGGATTGAGTAGTGGGAGAACCTGACTGACCAGTGAATTATCATATTTTAGCAAATCTCCAGGTAAGAGATTTTCCTACTAGACTCTACTTTGAATGCATGTCATGTATCATTGTATTACTCATGTATCACTGTATTACTCAGTAGTAAGGGATTTTCTTATCGGATCCCCACATTAAAGTGCATGTATATTCTGTATCACAGACTAATGTAATTAAGAGAGACAGGTATGACTGAGACGTTATGATCGTGATACATTGAATTTGAGGCATCTTATGATTAAACATAATATGATTGAGTTATGTTTGATTGAGATATGATCTTTATGATATGATATACTTATTTAGGCTATGATGTTATCTTAAATTTACTGTTAGAGTCGTACCATATGGGTGTCTCGCGGGATCACCACCATTTATGTCTATGTGGCCAGTTTTATGTATGATTCGACAGGAACACTTACAGCCCGACTCTCTTTTAGGGTGTTTCCTTTGGGGTCATCGAGAGTCCAGATGTGTCCTTAGGAGACCTCTGGATAGCGTGCGTTCGGGAGCACAATAGTGAGAGGTACATTCTTACAGGACTCTAATGGGACGTTAACAGACACATAACGAGACTAAGAGTAGGTTCCTTACTAAGTATAAAAATTATAGTAATTCTTTTACATGTTTTATTGTTACAGGCAAGGGTAAAGGTAAAGGCAAGCTGGTGAATGACAAGAAGTGATCGTGGTTCGCCATAGGAAACAGTTCTAGTTTTTTTTTTCTGCATTTATATTTCAATTGTTATATTTTTAGAGGTTTATTTCAAAACTCAGGTTTAATTATTTTAAGTATTTCTCTCTATTTTAAGGGTCCAAAATAGTATTTTGATTAGCTATTTGATTATTAAATTAATTATTTCATTTTCTCTTTATATATATTTTACAATTATTTTAGCTAATTACTTAAAATGTTTAGCTAAATTTTTAGTATTTTTTAATTTTTTTAAAAAAAATCTATATTGTTTAAGTGGTAATGACTTCAGCTTAGTAGGAAAGTTGGGTCTTTACAGTTGATATCCGAGCGGAACCTCTCCTAGTAAGATATGTTTTGGGGACGAACCAAGCGGAAGCTGGTGGACATGTAACGCTCGGGATTAGGAGGGAGACAAGGGAATCTTGAGAACATGAAAGTAATGTTAAGAAAAACTTAAAAGAATTAAAAGTTAATACCTATGCCAACAAGGTGCACCTTCCTTTTCGATGATTTGATCATAGGAACTTCAAAGTTAAGCGTGCTTAGCTTGGGGTAATTCTATGTTGGTTGACCTCTTGAGAATTTTTCTAAGATGCATGTGAGTGAGGACAAACACTCTAATAAGCCTTTGAGGATAATAAGGATGATGCTGCCAGGTCGGTTTGTGTGGGAATAACTTTCACTCTAATAAGCCTTTTAAAGATAGTAAGGTCGCAGGAGAATGTTGGAGATCTGAATTCCAAATCCTGGACCCGAGACGTTACACTAGCTTTTATTATATATTTTGGTTGCAGCCATTACAATTAAAATATATGAATGAAAATGAGGGTTTTTCCTTGTTCAAGTTATTTCTATTCTCCCTTCTTTTTAAAAAAGAAACATTTTGAATGATATACTCAATATTTGGCATATCAAACAATATCATTCATATATTTTTCTTTTCTAATTTAAGTATATCAATCAATTAATATATAAAATATAAAATATATGTTATACAACTAATATAACAATTAAACGTAACTTATACAATTTTAAAATCATATAAATTTAATTAAAAACTATATACACGTCAATTAACAAAATTAATCCATTTAATATATATCATCAAAATCGAATTTGATAATTCAAACACAATCAACACGAAAAACTTAAATCAAAACATCAAAATTAAGCTAATGGAAGAAAACTAACTCTATGTCAAAATAACAAAAAAGAAATATTTACTATGATCGAACAAAAGCTTTCAACCATAACACAGTTAAAGTAAATGATATTCTTTAAATAAACTGCATCGGTTAGGCTGATACACCAAAATATACCATATATACTTATTGATGTGAAAATAAAATTGGAATAATAATAATAAATAAATAAACAACAGAAATCAAGTTTAAATATTTTGCTATGTTTTAGAAAAACCATTGTTAAATTGTAAAGTACTTTTCTTTCTCTCTACCCATATCGGAAGGTTAATTCTCACTTTATAGTTGAATTTTTTAAATAATTTTATTTTAAAAAAATAATACCAAAAGTAGGATAGGAAGGAAATTATTAACAAAAATAAGTTAGTAAAGTCGTGGACCTATCTATGACAAGGCATTCAAGTCGCGGACCTCGTCTACGACTTAGTTCTTACTTTTCCATTTTAATTTGGTAATATTTTTTTATTGAAAAACTTCTTTATTTTTTTCTTCATATTATATATATATTCAATATCCCAATTTTTAATTTTTAATCCTAGAAAAGTTTATCTTGGAAATAATAGAAAAGGTTCCTTTTTATTTGTAAAATCAGTCTTGAGACAAGTGTATTCTTTTTGGAAAAATTAAAAGTAAAAGTTACCTTCTTGCTCTTGCTTTTCACCTTTACTTTTCTTCTCCTTTAGCAAGCTGTCATTTTCTTTTGTTGTATTTCCTTTATGTTTGCATGGTTCACCGAGGAAGAAAAGGGAAGAAGAAATAAGGGTTTTAGAAAAATGGTTTTCGTTAAGGAATATGAAGAGATGAGAGAATCAACAAGATGAAGTTTACAGTAGTTCAACACATAGCCTACATCCATTCTTCAAGGTAAAATTTCTTTTATTCAACATTTAGTGTGAAGTAGATAAAAAACAATATGAACACTATTATATATATATATATATATATATATACATCTTCATGGATTTATCCTATATAATTTTTCTTTGAGGCTATAAGACTTTATTAGTTATAACTTCCTCTTCTAACAAAATATGGTTGTAACTAGTTATTTCTCCCTTCTAACATTTGCAGAAGAAGGTTCAACAAATTTCAACAGTTTAGTTTCCTTATTTTGACGTCGCATTTCCAATTTTAATATTTAGTTTCCAATTGCAATGGTTCAATTTTAAATTTTTTTCATAAAAATATATGTTTAAAATTTTATATTTTATTAAATATTTTTTAAAACGAATTAAAATATAAATTCTAATTTATTTACATATTCTAATTTTGGTTTTTTTGTTTAAAATATGTTTTTAACATTTTAAATTTTTCATAGTTTTTTAAATAATGCTATTTAAATAGTTTGATAAATTTTGTTTGTGGTGATTCATTTATCGAGTAACGAATTTTGTCGATCATGTCATTGTTCTACTTTTCCATAATGTTTGGATAAATTTAAGGGTTATTTTAGAAAATTTAGTGGATTATGTATTAGTGATTTATTTGATTATATGCTTTTGAACTTTTGTTCTATAAATTGGACATGTAATATTTTTAATTGATTAGTATAATTTTGTTTCATCATTAAATTTTTTTAGTGATCCCATAATCAAAATCAGAATAGACAATGAATAATTTTTTTTTTTTTTAAGAAAATCGTGTACCGTACCCAACTTCCTTCTTTTGGGGTTATACCCCATTTACAAATTTTTTTGTTTGATATTACCCTATTTTTATTATTATTTAAAAAAACATAATTTTCTTTTAAATACTGCTTTATAGTTGGATTTATAGGCTAAGAGTTTTGAGAATCATACTACAAGTAAGATATACTATAATTACAAATACCTTGTTTGGTATATATATATATTTTTTATAACATTGACAAAAAAAAAAAATTACAAAGTACAATATTTAGAGGTTAGACTTTGTAAAATAATAGTAAATTAGTTGATAAAGGTTAAAAAGGTAAACTACGTCTTACTTATATGTAAAATAATAGCTCGTTAGGTTATTCTTGCAAAGAAAAATAGAAAAGTTTAGACAATATTATGTAATTGAGTCTCTCTATTTAGGCCATATATATATATAGTAAACATTCCTTTTTCCTATTTCATAAGTTACTTTCTCCACCACAAACAAATTCACCATGGATATCACGAAGATTATATGTATTATCTTGTCAAGATTTTGACATCACTAATCTTCTCTCCAACTCTTTATCAGTTACTTTTAAGTTTTCAAAATTAGAGCTTACAAACAAAGAAAAGAAAAGCAAAACAAATGATAAACTCACAACTTTGAGCGTGAATAAGCTAACAAAATCATGACAAAAGGAACTATCCTAAGTTATATGACTTCTCAAAGGAGTTTGGAGGTTTATAAAAACTTTAAACTCATCGGCCATGAAGTGACAATTGACAACAAATGGAGATATCATCTCAAATGAACAAGACCAAAGAAATGAAAGAATAAACGGTACTTTTAGGCAACATTAAAATTCTATTCACTGCCAAATCACCCATAAGACTAGACCCAAGAGAAGCCAGCCTAAGGCTCTACTACTACATAAGCCTTCAACAATACACCAATAATTACCTCTTCTTAGACAGAGGGACAACAGCCCTACATACAACTATTTATTAAATTTGATTAATTATTAGGAAATATGTACACCTTTGGGCTAGTTAGGCTCAGACGTGTCCTATATTTTTGGAATAATAAGAGATATAGCAACATTTTTAGGGTTCATTTTGAAAAATGGCAAAACCACTTTTTCTTTTGAATTTT
>JBBPDI010000023.1:23246489-23263203 GCA_037974545.1 Cucumis variabilis | reverse complement strand
GTTCGTCGTTAGCGTTCGGCTACTTCGCTCATCGTCCTCCAATTTAATTTCAATTTCCCCTTTTTATTTATTATTTATTATTTAATATTTATTATTTCACCGCCTTTCCCTTCCTTTCCAGTTTCCACCATCTCCTTTCCTTTCCTTTCCACCATCACTCCAACCTTCCTTTCAATTTTTTAACTTCTTTCCGTATTATTCGAGCCCTAAATTTCAACATTACATTCGTTTTTATTTCTAACCTTCATACTAATATCATTATTTTGAGAGTAGTTAAAAAAGTTCAGCTCTCTCCTATCACCTTAATCTGTATGTATCCTTTTTCCTTTCTGTCACATGAATTGACGTGTATTCTTTTTCTTAAAATTGAAGATTTGATCATTAATCAATAAAATTATTGTCATAATAATATATACATACATCATTTTCGATAGTTGCATCTGATATATTAAACAAGTAAGGATATAGCGTGAAATTTGAATCTAGAGTCTCTAAATTGGTATAGTCCGTTATCAACAAACAAAATATTGTTTTTTTCCCTAAAGTTTAATTGGATTAGAAGTAGACAATTCAAACAACTAACCTTTAAATCATAAGTCTTAACTAGATGTACTCAAGTTTTTTTTATATCATTATATGGGTTTTTTTAGCGATAGCATGTTCTGTATGTCGTGGACCAAATTTGACCGTGAATTATTAAGTTCAAATTAATGAAACATAGAAAGATTAGTGTATATATTTATCTCGGAGTTGGAACCTCAAATCTTCATGCATAGAAAAAGGATTGAGATAAGGTTAAAATCATTAAATTCTATTTAAAATGGTAAACTCAAAGTATGAAAATTTGTATTGATGATCCTTTTTTCGAGCAATATCAATGCAATTCTATTATCATGAATCATGATGGAGAGCAAATAAAATGTTATAAGCCTTAATGACAGCAAAAGATGTTTAAAATGGTGAGAGTTGGTTTTGAAAAATATATATTTTTAGTTTTAATGAAAAATGTTTAGTTGTATGTGTTTATTTTTCATATTTTTCCCTGGAAGCACACTGCATTTGTATGGGGTTATTGTTGGGATGGTTGTAATTAAGTGTGGGGAAAATGCTTATAAGAACATTCAATAATGTGAATATAAAAATTCTAAACCTTTTCCACAAAAAAAAAAACAATTAAACTGCCACAAAAGCAAAAGATTATGTTTTTTAAAAATTTAAATATGATCATTGAAATATAATAAATTCAACATATACAACATAACTATACCGTATTAATAAAGTAAAATAGTATGAAATATTTTCTTTAAAAAAATAGTATGAAATATATTTATTCAAAAAGAAAATTGTCAAAAATAGAACATTTGACAAAATATTTACACTTTGAAGAAAATCAAGTGTAATGAATTTTGTTTTTTAGTGTTTGTATTCTATCACTATTAAAAAAATGAGTTTGTTTGACGCTTGCAGTTTAAAAATATTTAACGTTTTTAATAAAAATTGTCACGTAAAATGAAAAAATGTCAAGAATAACGAAAAAGCTAAAAAAATGCATATTTTTCAATTTTTTTTCTCAATACTTGGCAGGTTAAAAAGTTTCTTTTATTTACTTAACATGTTTTAAATGTCTAGTAATACCTATATTTAAATAAAATTTTGGATTTTTTTTAAAAATAGAACACTAAACGCGAAAATATTTACACCCTATAGAAAAATTTTGAAAAAGAAAAAAATCTACAAGCCCACAACGTGAAATAACAAAAATACCCCACGATTAATCGATCACATATACGTGAAAAAATGATATTATGTCCAATCTAAACGATCTTGTACCCAACCTTAATGATTTTGTGCTCAGTCTAAACAATCTTGTACCAAGTTTATACGATATTGTCAAATCTAAATGATCGTGTACCATTGTATCTAATTTAAATGATCTTGTACCCAATCTGAACAATCTTATACCAAATCTAAACAATCTTGTACCCTTATATACCTAGTCTAAACGATCTTATACCAAAGCTACATGATCTATTGGTAATAGTGGTCTATCTTTGTTTATCTGAGATAGACAACTGATCATTTAGATATTGGTTTATGACCATTTAGATCCTATACCAATATCATTTAGATCTTGGACCAAAAAGAAAAAAGAAAATGAGAGATGAAGATAAAGGAATAAATTCTAGAATAGGAAATGAAGAAATTGCCAACAAGAAATGGAAATATGAAGAAGGAGAAGTAATAATATAAAGAAATTAATAATATGAGGAAGAGAATAATAAATTGCAAAGAAGAAAAAGAAAAAGAACTGAAAAATCATCCTGCAATAATCAAAATCCATTAAGGGAAAATATGAAATTTATGAAAAAGTAATTGGCTTCATGGACTTTTCTTAAATTGTTATACGATATGTAAATATTTAGTACTTTTGTTATATTTACCTAAATTTAGGTGTAAGTGGA
Organism: Cucumis variabilis; assembly: GCA_037974545.1. NCBI lineage: Eukaryota > Viridiplantae > Streptophyta > Magnoliopsida > Cucurbitales > Cucurbitaceae > Cucumis > Cucumis variabilis. The sequence continues at coordinate 23,260,741 of JBBPDI010000023.1, read as the reverse complement.
GGACATAAGAAGAATAACATTGAAGGATGGTTCTTTGAGGGCCTTGATGAATTTTTTAGTAGTCTGCCAATACTTGATGTTTTGGCCAATGATAAGGTCAAAGCTTGTTAGCATGGCTTTTGGATGTTATTTTTAATGTAAGACTTTTCCTTTTGTTTTGGATGTTGTATTTTGTTGTTATAGTATAAAAATAATTTGAAGTTGCAATGCCTTTTGCTCGGTTGTACCCCTTTTTCACTGCCATTAACATAAATCTGATTTATGTATTGGCTTAAGTATCCTAATGTGTGTTTTCTTCAGTCAAGATTTTACAGTACCTAAAGGAATTAAAACTTCACTAATCTAAGAATTGTGAGATTATGCAGGTGTAGTTATGTTACACCTCACTCCGAGCACCTACTTGCTTGGCTCGAGATGTGGCGTGAAACCAATCAATGTCGTTTTTCTTCTCTAAACAACATCAGTTGACCCTGACTACTAATTCTTTACTAGGCTAAACAACTTGAGTAATTTATAAAAAAAACTTATGCAACGGAAACTATGTGAGACATACTTTAGACATAACCTTAATCATGCTAAAAAAAACTTGAGCAAAATAAAACATACGCAATGAAAAGTATAAGAACATAACTAACATAAACTTCTTTACATAAACCAAAACAAGTTTAGGCTAAATGCCATTACATCCAAACTATCCTTTTTAGAACCAAACATAAACTATAATTGTGCTTAGCCTCTTAACAAAACCTATGTACATAATATGGGTAAGCGTAAGCCTAAGTACTAACCAACAACAGTAAACTATCTACAACTTTTGCACAACAGGGTTGGAGACAACGGTCAGACTTGCAGATCACGACCTCTACTTAGAAAGTGGGAAAACATTTGGAAAGGATGAGCTAAATAGCCCAGTGAGTAATGAATTTATAAAACATATTTTAAAATAAAACACACTTTAATCTTTTTCATAAAACTTACTTAAGCATAAAATCTTTATAATTTTTTTAAAACTAAACTCTTTCTTGTCTATCAAATATTCTAACTTTCAAATACTCTTTTATTTCCGTATACTCTATACTCAGGAAACTCGATCGCGATAGTAACTAGCTCAACCTACCGTGCCTGATCTATATTCTCGATCAAGATAGTAGAGTGCTGATCATAGTATCTTGTGTGAACTCAGTGGTAGCGGCTAAGTGTTCAGCTTAATCCTTTACTCCTAAATTTTTGTGCACATTAACCGTCGAGAACTCAGTATATAGAGTACCATGGTTTTCTCTTTAAACCACTCTCATTAAGCTCATGCTTTTCAAATATATTTATTAAAACGATAAACTTTACTAAATCAGAACTCAAGCATACTCGTAAAACATGGCTTGCAAAATTAATAGACTTAACCATAAATACATGCATTGAAATTATTTCTAAATAACATATTTTAACACTTCTTAAAATATGCTTGTAAACGAGTAACCTTAAACATTCATATATCAAGGTATGTGTAAAAAAATTTGATGAATGATAAGATTTAAAAAATAATTTAAACTCATTTTATCACTCACAGCTTGGAGCTTAAACCCTTGGTCTGTAGGCTTGCACAATTTCTTCTTGTCCTGAAATAATGGAAAATAACTCCAATTAATTCCCTTTTATCATTAAAACCTCAAAAATTTGCTTAAAATTTTCCAAAATATCAAAAACATCTCCAAAACACCCATTTAGCATGGCTGGCACGTAGGGGGTGGATGGCAGAGGCTATATGCACGCACATGGCCTGGGTAGGCCAACCGTGTGCTAACCTCGCAAGGGGCGTTGCCCGTGCACGCCTCACGCATCACGCTGCCCATCTTGTACGCGTTCAACGCATATCGCATGGCCTTCGACACGTAGGGATTGTCATGTGTTTCCTTGGCCGCATGCGTCCTTGTGCATCTTATGCATCCAACATCAGCCTAAAAAAGTCATGCTAACCTTTCTTAACCTAAAACTCACTCCCAACTCACCTAACAAACCTCTGACACACGACAAAAATCCTCTCTTACTTAGAAACTCAAATTTGGCTAAAACCTTACTTCTACTTTAGAGCTTTATAACTTAAAATCTAGAACTCAAATGAAATACTTTCTTCTACAAAGTTGCTCTAAATGGTTTTAACTATCTAACTTCAAAAAACCAGCCAAACAATCTTTATGATGAACTTTGTAGCAGACTAGAAGCGAACACTACTCAAATTACTCTTGAGAATGACCTTTCTCTCCTCTCTCAACTCAAACTCAACCTTTCCTTTCTTAAATTCGTCCAGAAGCCACAATCTAAAAAATAGACCTAATTTTTGAACGGTTGGGACCAATTTTAACCAAAATGCAGTAGTGGTTCTGGAGAAATGTTCATTCGAAGTGGACTATTTATACTGAAGTTTGCATGAAACTTTATTAACACCTCCTACAACCGAAATTTAACCTATGCATGCACATGACACTTAGAATCCACTTAATCGACTCCATCACTTCCTCATCTCGCCTAACCAAAATGCCAAAGTGTGAAGGACATACTAAAATGTCGAAGTGTCAAGGACATGTCAAACTACCAACTAACCTCTCTAGCCTTGTCGCAAACTTCCAAACGCATGGTCATGCTCAAAATAACCTCTAAGATCATGTCTTCTCACCAATATTAATACCTCAACAACCTCCCAAGCACTTTCTTCGCCTAGCCAACAACCAAAATGCTGACCTTTAGAGGTTCACTTTGTCCTTCTCAGCCACACACAAAACGCAAAGATAACCTTTAAAAACATGTCTCTACATCAAGTCTTCTCGCTAACTAACCTCTAGCCAAGCTTTCTTGCCTATACAAAACGTCCAAATAACCTCTCAAACTACTCTTCTCGCCTAGCCCTCAATCAACACGTCAAACCTTAGAGGACAAAACCTTTAAACGCCTCATCCAAAGCCAAAATGCCAAACTTTCATACTTAGCCAAATTTTCTCTTCTTTTTCAAACTCACCACTTTAACTTTTTAAACCTTAACAACTTAGCCTTCCCTTTTTCCACTTACTATGACATAAAACCGAACTCGTTCTTAAAAAAAATCTAAGTTCCTTAGGGTTTGGGATTTATAAGTTGTGATTTCTATGTCAATGTGTACCCTGCTCATTTTCTCTACTGACTCAATTTATATCTATTAGAAATATATTTTTCATTGTTTTAATTTTCTTTATAATATGTCATATGGCTAATGGCATTCTACAAGTTACAGTTTGCTATAACAAAGGAATTATAATTCTCCATTTCCTCCTACATGTCAGATATTCATTCTTGGACACTAATTTCTCTATCTTCTTGTGAAATTAGATTTGCTCTGATATAGCATTGTGATAAATCACTACCAAAATGCATTTAACAAATAATACACTTATCATCTTTAATGGTCTAACTTTCCAGCAAATTTTCTTTCTTTCTTAATCTTTAATGATGCAACTGATATTCAGTTAGCAAATAATGCCATTTGATATCTAAAAGTTATATTTTGTTACTTCATGGAATCTTCAAAGAAGATTTTAGTTAAGCTGTCTGTTGGTCTTCTATAAATTCGTACCTTGTAATTAATGGTAGATTAAGAGGATTTTGAGCATTTGCTATCATTCTTTTGGCTTATCATTCATGTTGTACTTGCCCATCTTTTCTACAATTTTATAGAATTTTTAGTATTAAGGAGAAAGCATTCTATTGGAATCCTTTAGGTCATGGTGGGAGTGGTTTTGATTCATGTGTTTGAAAATTCTCATCTTTTCACTCGATTTAAGTATTTATAGAAAAGGGCCATAACATTCCTCCTTGCCCCCGTTTGTTCCTCTTTTTGGTTGCATTGGAATACTTATCATGACGGTACACATGTTATAATGTTTTGTTAGATTAAGAAATAACCATCATAGTCATACATTTGAAGGATGCTACAGTATCACAATGACAAAAAGTATAGGCATTAAACTTTAACTTCCACATGTTTACAATCACAGTGTCTAAGTCCCTGCACAACATGTACTGCTTGTTAGTTTGTTGTAGGTTTGCATTAAGGTATGTAGAATTGTAATTTTAATAATTCTATAGCAAACCTCTCTTTGTAGAATCAATGGATTTGATGGTGTGTCATTGAGGTTTTGTACATGCGACTATGCTACTGGAGGACATTGTTATTGCATATTGTATGCTCACTATGTCTCTAGGTGAGGATCGTGTGATAAAAGGTACACATCCTTTCCACACGTAACTACTTAATCTGCATTGAGTACAAGTTTTCCTTTCACTTGTCCAAGTGTAAGCGAAGCGAGAATTTTCCTGGGTAAGCTAGGGTCGAACACAGATAATTTCTATCAAACATAGCGACAACGTCTACTTTTCATTTAAGGTGGTATACAAATCTATATAGTATAACGTGCATGTGTACATTAATCCTATTATGTACACTAGAGATTTTGTAGAAGGTGGCATGAAATGATATGACTATGGAAAGTGAACTAACTTGTATTAAGAAAAGTGAAGAAAGGTCTTTGTGTTGTAGGCGATTAAGCCCTGTGATGGTCCCTAATGCGATAGATATCACTTAACCATCTTCTAATTAAGGCAAGCAACCTCTCGACGTCTAAACGTCACACTTGTTCACCTCTCGGGATACAAATGATAAAGATAAATTAGGCTATAGCTTTCTAGATTTCCTTACTTGTAAGAGTCACATTGCCTCTTTATTTAAGGTGGGCAACCTTTCAGCACCAAAACACCACACTTGTTCTCCTTTTGGAACATAAATGATGGAGATCAAACGTGTCACGCCCCACTCCAAGCACCTTCTTGCTTGGCCTGAGATGTGGCGTGAAATCAATCGATATTGCTCCCTTCAAGAATGACACCATCTAACCATTAACCTACACTTTTAAACTGTAAACGACAGTGAAAACTTAACACATAAAATTTTAAGAACAATAGGAAAAAACCCTTTTCATTGAAACAAACTTTAGATAAGTTTATACAAACATGACTTAACCTTAATTACATAAAACAAAACCTTACAACAGCCTTCCTAAAAATCTAAGTCTAACATTACAAAAGACTAACTTAACATAAATACAAAATAACCAGACACATATGATAATAAAACACAAATAGCAGTGATTCAAGCTTCAAGGACACAGTCTCTACGTGGAAAGTGAAAAACATTTTGAAGAGTGTGAGCTAAATGAGCCGAGTAAGTGATAATTTCTAAAAAACTTTTCATAAACCTTAGAAACAGTACTTCAGAAATCCTTTGAACAACAAGCAATAAATCAAAACATGAAAACTCTAACCTTAAAGCATTTAGAAAATATGGTTGGATTGGGTTTTGCTAGCTTGGACTTAATAATTTTGCATGTGTATAGTGCAACTGCAATACGTCACTAAGTCAGGTCATTACGTGTAATATGCTCACCATAATTTTCTATATTGCGTGCTTTAATTCTAAGCAAAGAATCATGGGTCATGATCATAACATGGGAGATGCTCACTATGTAGCTCTTCATTGCGTGATACATAAGTCCTCGTTAAGTACACATTTTCCTACTACCTGTCCAAGTGCAAGTGAAATAGTATTAAAACTATTCGCTAACACCTAGAGACTCATCCACATAGAATAAATTATGGCAAGATGGAAGATTGAGCGAACTAACTTGCATGCAAGAAAAAGGTAAATGAATGTCTACGCATTATTAGGTGAGGGAGTAGTGCGAGAGTCTTGATGCGAGATAACTATATATCAACGCATGATTAAGACAACCTTCTCTCAAATATTTAAAAGCCACACTTGCTCGCCATTCAGGATGCAAATGATTGTGCTTGATTAGGCTAGCTATATATAGAAGACTTGACTTATAATACTTATAGAACTTCTCGTTTAAGGACAACAACCTCTCGGTGCTTAAAGTCCACACTTGTTCACTTTTCGGGATACAAATATTTGAAGTTACCTCGCTAAGGTGAAGTTTGTCGCCAAACTTCTCTTTGCACGCATTACCCCTATCCTTGCTACTTACCCTCTCGAATAGTTGGCGATTGAAACTGACCAAGTGATAAATATAGCTCAATTTATGCGACAAGGTTTATAAGTTAGACTCAAGAATCTATCACAACTCTAACTACTAATAACACATTAGCAAGTGAGAAATCACGAAATGATGGAAAGTGGAGAGAAAGACAATGTCATGCGAGCCTTGCGTATAGGTTGTGTGTCCAACAACAGCCAAACTGTGTCACTAACCTCTTTAAACAACAAAACACGTGCCCATCTCACCTAGCTTACCTTGTCATTCAGCCAGCTACCAACTTGCCCAAAAACTTATTTTTTATCCAGTCACTTGACCCAATTTTGAAAAATCATAACTAAAAATTTACAACTCTTTTGAGGAAACTTCCTTTTACAAAAATGCTTTAAAAGTCTTAACTTTCTTACCTCAAAATTTCAACTTTAGATTCTAAAGAATGAGCTCTCTAGCCTTATGAAAATGCACCTTGCTTAGATTCACCTAAAAACTAACCTTCCTCACTTTCTTCAACTTAAACTCAATCTTTCCTTGCTTAAAAACGTTCGAAAATACTAGTCTAGAAACTAAACTCAAATTATTATCTTTTGAGTGTAATTTAATCCATAAAGCACGAGTGAAATGGGAGAAATGTTCATCTGAAGTGATCTATTTATACTGAACCTTGCATGAACCTTTATTGACACCTCTTACTAGCCGAATTCTAAATTATACATATAAGGACACCTATAAAGCACTTTATCAACTCCACCTCTTCATCCTCTTGCCTAACTAAAATGCTCAATGTTTAAAGACAAGTCCAAATGCATTGTGTCAAACCCTTGCTAACCTCCAAGGCTTCTCGCATGACATACTCCTCGCCCATCACTAAGCCACCAACTTTTTCACCTAACCTCTCAACCCTTAAATAACCTCTAAGTGACAGCCTTTTTAGCTTAATGACACTCAATTAGAGGTTCTTCATGCCTAAAGCACAAGCTTTGGCCACCCAAACTTAAACACCTACTAACTTATTTAGAGGCTATTTCCTTCTCCTTGGCTGCCTACATAACACCTAAATAACATCTAGACGCTTTACTTTTAAGTCGCAACACTTAGCCAAACTTTCCTATTTTTTCACTAACCATGACATACTTTTTATGGTAATTCTATCCTTAAATTCCTTTAACACTTTAACTTCCAACCACTTTAAAGAACTTAAGTTTTCTTCTAAGGTTCGGGGTTTACAAAACGCTTGAATAGAGTTTGTTTCCAAACTCCCTTCTGAGAGTGTTTAGTTATGTTCTTGCTACTTACTCTCTTGAGCAGTTGGCAAAGAAAACTAGCCGAGTGATGAAGTCAAGCTCAACTAAATACGATGAACCTTATAAGTAAAGACCCCTTATCAAGCACTTATCACACACTTAACTACTTATAACACTTCAACAAGATGGATAGTAAAAAAATGATAGAATGACAGTGAATAAATATGAATGTGCTGATTGATGTAGGCCTCTCGACCATGGAAATATGAAAATCAAAACATTACATTTAAAAGTACAAAAATGAAAAGTAAAAAAGGGAGTCGAGTTGTAAAGTTACGCATTTCTTGACTCTTTTACAAGTTAGGGAAATGGTTGGTGGGCTTCTCTTCCTAATCTTTCTCTAAGGTCTCACTCATAAGTTAACCGGAGCAGAGGTGAAGAGGGGAAGAACTTCTACAAAAGAGGAAAGGTTATTCCTTTCTTTCGACTCTCATGAAGGCTGATAACTTGTAAAATACAAGTTATTATGACCTTTTAGGTAGAATAATGAGACCAAAATGCATGATAAATGTGCCAAAATGCATAACTTATGTAATAAATACATAATTATTTAAAAATACACTTTACATGAACTTCATGCCTGCTTCTACCTCATTTTTAGTGTCTAAACGCAAGATTATTAATGAAAGAACAAGCTGGCAAATCACATAGGAACTCGCAAAGAGATAAGGCGAGAAGACCAAATCATTATGCGAGAAGAGGCTTGCTAGAAGACAAAAGTGGTAGATGGAACAATGTGACTTAACGAAAAGGATAACTTTCAGTGCTGACATGGTCAGAATGATAGATATCCCGTCAAAAACTGCCTCTAAAAGAAGCTTCATCTCTATGAGGGAAGGTGAAAGGCATGTACGAGCCATAAAACCAAACGTCTGGATTGATCGACCATTCCTAGAGTATCAATGGCAAGGATTAGCCTTACCATCGATTGTAAAGTCCATTCTTTTCCTATCCGTTTAATTTATAAAGTTGGAGCTTGTGGTCTGAGTGAAGAAGATGTCATCCCTAACTTGTATTTTCCTTTTCTTCTCTTTCAATTTTTTATTATTTCTTTACATTGTATTTGTTTATATTCTATAGTGGCCGAATGCCTACATTCTTTAATACAATATATATTTTTACACTTTTCAATCCATCCATCTCTTCACTATTCATTTGTCCTTATGTTTTTTGTAGTTTAGGTTTACGATTCATGTTTAACAAGTAATCTAGCTTATATTGCTTGTTACATTAGCCAAGCTACATTCTACACTTGGTCAATGTATGTGACCAATTGTTCGAAAGGGTAAATAGAAAGGACGTGGCTAATACAAGAAAGGAAGAGCTTTCTCGACCTTGGCGAGATAAGTTCCTTCATCTGTATCTCAAAAGGTGAACAAGTGTGGACACTAGGTACTGAGAGGTTGTCGTTCTTAAATGCAAAGCACTCCAAGTATTATAAGTGAAGACTGCTCGATATAACTTGCCTACCTAGGTTTAGTCATTTGGATCCTGAAAGGAGACTTAGTGTGGCATTTAATGACTCTGAGAGGAGTACAACTTAGTCATAAACTAGTTATGCGAGGTATATGGCATTGAGGTGGTCGTATAGCTTATTCATCTGATAGCATTAGATGTTCCTTTATCACCTTCTCCATACAAGTTAGTTTACTCACTCTATTGCACAACCACCTCATTTAATTAACTTTACAACATCTCTAGGATAGTTTCGATTCTTTTTATATTCTTTTAACTCATTTGTCATAACGCCTAGCTAATAAGTAGATCCTAGATCTAAGATTTTATATCAATTCTCTGTGTTCGACTTTGGATCACCCAGGTAAACCTATTTTTTCGCTTACACTTAGACAAGCAACAGGAAAACTTGCACTTGCAAACGTAACAGTAGGTAATAGAGACATTGGGAGCATTTTGCATGCAATGATCATGAAAACTCACATGATGAAGAGAATATTCAAGAGCATTTTGCATGAATGACCCATATTCAATGATACGTCATCACACCACCGAAAAAACAAACAAACATCCATTCTACAATAAGTTTGAATGCTAAGTCCCATGAAACAAAATTCCAATTTCAAAATAATTACATTCACAATCCTCACATCTTGAGCGAGAGTTTCATGACAGCAAGGTTTGCATAAACAAAACAAAAACCCCCAAGTAGGTTTTTGACACCAAGTATAGACAAACCTTCTGAAGCTCCTTTTGATACCATTTTACATGGCAGAGATGAAGGTATTTATAAGCTACTTTGGTGGAAAAGCTTCTATTCTTTTGTCCTCTACACATGACAACCCCAAAAGCAGCCTTATTAAGTCACATCAAGTTCAACTACCATTCTTATCTTCTAACAAATCTCTTTGCATAATGAGGTAGCATCTTGCCTAGTAATGTTAATCACCAGACAACTTCTTATCACAATGATCTTTCACGCGTTCTTCATATGATTCGATGTATTTATTCTTTTCTTCATTATCCTTCGATAAAAACACTAAAAAACATAGTTAATCAGGTTTGGAGACTTATGTAAGTTGTATTCTCTTATCTTTATAAATTTGCAGTGAAAGTTACCCATTTTGGTATTTTATCCTACGTTCTGACTACATTATTTTACTTAAAAGGCTACAATAATTTTTATTTCTACAAGTTATCATGTACATGTTCATTATTATCTACTTGTCCCCACATCTTTTCAAACACATATTATGACATTGGTTGATCATACAATGATATGTTCACTCCTGGCTTACTATTCCTAAAGATGAAATTCTCTTGTTAGTGCTAGTAGATCATATTCATGATCATGACTAATATTTTTGAACATTTTGTATCTTCGTATGAAGCTTTTTATAATTAGGAAAATAATTATGTGACATTCTAATGTAAGTTTTTTTCTACACTTCCTCAGTTCCTCGTCTCTCTTTAAAGTTTTTGTCATAAGCCCATTGTAATAAAAGTTGTTATGAATTCTTCTAAACCCAAACTGGCATTTACTTTAGACAATTTCTTGTTTATGTGTGGGGAAGGCATTTTCATAGTTAATGTTCCATGATAAACATTGCTTGCTTCCTCAACATGTCTGTTCTTTGAAGTTTCTCATGATTTATAAAAGATCCTTTGTATTATGAGGATTAAAATGATATCTCAAGCTTTTGTTACAATATAGACTCTAAATAGAAGACACGATACAAATGCGCCCTCATGCGTAAACACTTGCTTGGTAACCCTTATAATATTTCATTTGGAAGTATAAAATTATTTTACTTTTCTATTTGTTTTCTACTGAGAGTGTGTTGTTAGAGTATCTGTCTTAGTCTTGTCTATGAATTTAGCTATTTCGTTTCTAGCTTGAAGTTCTTTGTTATGGAAAAACATATTCTCCAATCTTGTGTTCAATATTGAAGAATATGGACAAAGATGTTTGGTATTTGGACTCCACACGAGCTAAACACATAACTCATACTTTTATGTGTTCTCCATTTAGTTTTTGATCATTTTGTCTTCAAGAAATAAAATAAGTTATAGGTGTTTGCTTCTAAGAATATTGAACCTCTTCTTTATATTCATCAGTAAGCATCTACCATGCTATAATCATGATCTATGACTTACAGCATAAAATTAATCACACAATACAAAAAAATATAGTGAGCGTCTTACATGCGATGAACTTGCTTTGTGACGTATTGCCTATATTAGAATTGCACCACATGAATGTCAAACTACTAAGTCCAAACCAAAAGAAACAACAAACTACAGTCAAGTTTTTTGCGCCATTACCGAAAATTGATTTTTCAAGCATTAAAGTACAATTTGACTTTAATTTTGGACAAAGCATTTGATCCTAGTGAATCACACGATTAGCCAAAAATTAGGCAAAGAGGTTCAAGGTACCAAAATAATCTGTGATTGCTTGAACCAACCCTAGGATCATTCTATCTTTTGGTGGATGGCCAAGAGGAATCTCAATGGATGTGGTTAGTCGAAAATGAAGATGAGAACCTCTATGAAGTCATCAAAGAAAGTGTCCTTGTACAGAGCTAATGAGAAACATGTTTCACCTAGTTACGCGATAAGGACCACGAAAGATCATTTGAACATTACGATAAATGATTGAGAGCATCGAGTTGCTATGATGAACAATCAAGATGCAGAAAGTTATGTTGCAAATGGTTTATAGAGTTCAAGAACGATGCTGTCCAAACAGCTATGTGGAGTAACAGCGATGATACCACAACTCTTTCTCGCCAAAGAACTTGAACGCATGGGTGCATCTGTAATATATAACTCTTTCATTTTTTTAAAGAATTTCACCCCTATTTTTGTATACTTATATTTTTAAACCTCTATAATTGCTCATATATTTGTACATTATTTTTGTATTTAAGTTTTGTATATCCTTTATTTTTACAATGGGGGTAGCGCGTTAAGTCGCAAAATTATGGATTCATAAGAAAAGATGCACGAGATGAAGTCAGTCGTGAAAAGGATTGGGTCAGAAAGCATTAGGTATTCTGACCTTCTTGTACAACAAAGTTGAGTTTAGGCTTCATTGGGAAGCGTTAGGGTTTTTAGGAAATAGGGAACATTTTATCACTCGTTAAAGTTTTTAAACTTCCAAGACGTAAGGAGTACGTCATACCTCGAGCCACGAGCTATCTGTCAGGTTTATCATGCCACATTTAATTTGACAAGACCCTAACTGCGACGTAACTAAACCTTTAACCCTAGTTAGGATTTCCTATTTAAACAGTCCAAGAAACTTCAAATCCTAACCTCAAGATAAACAAAAATTTGTCCTCAACTTATTCTCTTTCTCCTTTCATAACTCTTTAGGTTGTATTTCTCATTTTCCCAATCTCACTATTTTTCGAGTGTGCTTCTCTGTTGCCTTGGTTCCTTTATACCCATCAAGTACAATAACAGAACTAATCTAATGTGGTGAGTATATGGGAAGAGGGAAAAATAAAAAATACAACCTAAAATAGTTATGACCATTGGAGATAAAAGAAGCCTGCAAGATCTAGGCTCTCCAATCACCATCCTTATTTAAGTTTTATTTCTCTTCCTCCCTTCTTCCTATTCTTCACTCAGTACAATAAGAGAACAGATCCCTTTTAACAGACTCACATGGAAAAAGGGAAAAGGGAAATACAATTTAAGAAAGGTGATGGTCTATAGCGAGAGATTGTCGATGTCAAAAACATGAAAATGATAACGACAAAAAGACGTCATGAACACAAATGATTATAATGATTAGGTGGCAACAACGGGACCTATTTAGAATTTTATAATACTTCTTCGTGTTATCATCAACGTCTTGTATAATTTTTATTTCTTTTTACTTATGATCGTTACAATACCAGTCACAACTTATGATATAATTATTTTGCGTTTAATCTTTCTTATAGCAAGCTTGGTTCCCCGTTTCTTAGTATTCTAATTTTTCTTCGCGATTCAATAACACTTCAATGAAATAAATTATGCGAAATAAAGTTTGATTTGTTATTTAGGCGTTTAACTTGTTAAAGAACCTTACTTAGGAAAGATTTCAAGAATTTATTAGACAAGCAAACTTTACCTCAAACATATTTTGTAAAATTTTTCTACGAATAATCTTATTATTCACTTTCAGCAATGAGGACATTGCCTCCTCTAAATTTAGGGGTGTGAGAGATCCGCATTAACACTTTTAAAACCTTTTGGACTTTCTCTTAAAGCGTTAAAAAATAAAGCATTTTAACAAAAGTTGAAACAAATCCAAAATTTTGAAACTTTTTGTATCTAATTAACTAACAACTCTTATGTCATCTCCTCTCGCAAAAATAAGAAGCATAGCTCCAAAAGTACAAATTTAGAGAGTGAGTAATAAGAGCCGATCAAAGTTATAGTAGAGGAGAGAAACGAACTCATAGAGTGCCTATGATTTTTCACTCAACGCCAAATTAGAAGTATATAATATAATAAAAAGCATTCTTTCGCCAAAGAAAAGAATTAAAAATTTTTTAAAAATTTTAGTCGTTTCTGAATCTTAAAATAAGATTTACTATGGAAAATGAACAAGGGTGTTTTGAGTATTAATTTGGCCGGATTCTAAACGTAGAAATATTTTTATAACAAGAAATACGCGATGAGAGTAAACATCGAATAACGAATAAAACTTGTTCGCATTTTAAGAACTGTAGAAACGCAAAAAGGAAAAGATGAGGCTTTAAAGAGGAATGGTGCTTGAGGACAAGCATAATATAGAGTGATGCTTGAGAACAAGCATTATTCTAAATTATAGAGGTGTGATAAATACCAGTTATTATATCTCCTTTTATTAGAATAATGAGGGAAAAACGCATAAGAAGAGGATCAAAATGTGTAACTTATATTGTAAATTCATAAGTATTTAGAAATACATCTTACATAAGTATTATGTCTTTTACACGATTATAATGTCTAAATGCAAAATAAGTAGGAAGGAAGAAGCAAGTGAATCGCAGGAGACATCTCGCCCAAAGGCAACGCGATGGGAACTCGTTTGGCAAATAACATTTCCAAGCGAGGAACCACGTCATCACGCAAAGAAGGCTCACTAGAGGAAAAGAATGGTAGTTGGAGGTGATGTGATTTCATAAGACTGCAATGGGCGCTAACAATCTCAAAAGAACAGAAATTTTTTGTTGAAAGCATCCTATAAAAAACTTCATCCCCACCAAGAGCAAGGAGCCTACATGGGTCAGTTGGACGCTTGTATAGGTCGAAGACCTAAATAGTGAAGGGATAATAGCCCTATGACAACGGAAGAAATAAAAAACCATTACTCAATTTAATTGGGAATATTTAAAATACCAGTACATTGGCAAAATTAGAATCAAAATTCTAAATAAAT
>JBBPDI010000023.1:23229985-23241001 GCA_037974545.1 Cucumis variabilis | reverse complement strand
GCAGGCGCCTGCGAAAAACCATACTGCGACCAAGATGGCAATTGATGCCTTCGAGACTTTCTGGCTGCCACGCTGCATCAAAATCCAATCAATACAATGCGAAATAGCAACCCAAAGTAAACCAAAGCAAGATCCAAGCCCGAAAGAGAACAAACCACTGACATCAAAAAATACAATTTGAACCGAGACGACGATGATCAATATAATCGAGTGGAAGGGGAAAAAGACATCGCTCAAAGCCACCGGTATCATCTACAGGAATAAATGAAAACGGTTCAGATTCAATGCAATTCATTAAACTGCAAAGCTGCAGCGTGAGTGTCTTCGACAGCACAATCATAAAACGACACTGTTATTCTTAATTTCCCCATAAATTGGGTATAGCGCGCAAATGAAGGTGGTGAATCTCAGTAGTTGGGAAATGGGCGTTAGAGAGAGACTGAAAATCCATTTCCAGGAAGTCATAACCATATCAGACTCCCTTCTAAATTCAGCTTCAGTGGGGAGGAGAGAAAGATGTGAGTTTGGAGTTATGAAGTGGTGAGAAGAAGGATGAAGACTGTTTCGAAAACGAGACCAAGGGTTTTTACTTTTTATATTACCATCTGTCACCAACAAACATGTAGTAGTCCTAACTTCATCATCATCGAATTTATTTTCAAAAATGGTTTTGTCTATTAGTCGCTTATGAAAAATACCCTTTCACCTCTTTCATTTCATTTAAAACATTTCTGAAATTAGTATTCAGTACTACATTTTGTACTTGACGATATTTGCTATTTGTTACTTGAAGAATTTTGTAATGATCAATAATACATAATTCAGTTGCCTTTAAATGTTGGAAGAGAAGTAGAAAGTCTGTGTAGTCTTCCACTTCTTCTTTTGAGAGTAGTATGAACCACATTTTCTGGCTATTATCAAGAACTTAAAAAATTATACTTACAAATGGTTGTCTAAATAAAAATTAAAACTTATTCCCAACATACCACAATACAGCAAATCCCAAGTTCATCCATGACTCAGCTTCAGCTTCAAATTCAAATTCAAATCCAAATCCCAAGTTTTATATTTTTCTCAATTTATTTTTATTGAAACTATGAAGTTTCATCCACAAAATGACAAATATTAAGGGAATAAGTTCCCATAAGATTTACACCTATGAAACAATTATCCAAATTAAAATTAGAAAAAATCTTAACTGCCTTAAAAAAAGATTTAAATTAAATTGTAATTTTGCGTGTACTTAAAACATCACGTGGTAATATTTTTAGTTAATATTTAATATTTAATTTTATACTCATTCTCTATTTTATGTATTTATTTATTTTTTCATCTAATTAAATATATTTTCTATCTTTCATACATAATTTTTTTTAAACGTATAGGAGGTTAATTTTTAAAAAATAGACTATTTTTCTTAATATTTAAAAATCAATCTGAATCTGTAACAGGCAAATATTATCACACAAAACAATAATCTTAAATTTTAATTAAAAATAAAAAAAAACAATCGTTTAGAAATCTATTTTAGTTATTATATCCAAAATAAGATGTTTCTGTATTTGCTTGCCCAACACTATAACCCTTTTTTTTTAGTTTAAACTAAAATTTATCAAAATTTATTTTATTTCTTTTTACAATTAATTATTTTAAAATCACAACTGACAACAATTATTTTAAAATTACACCAATCCCAAATGAAACATATAATTTATTATATTTTTATCGTTAAAAATAAATTAAACTCGTATATGATTATGTATTTGTTACAATCGATTGTCTATGTGAAGTTAATGAAACATATAATTTATTATATTTTTATCGTTGAAAATAAAATAAATAGTATATGATCATGTATTTATTACAATCGATTGTCTTTGTGAAGTTAAGTTGAGTTTAATAGAATTAATTACAATTTTTTTAATTAATCAAATTATGAACAGTGAAATATGAATGTTCATACTAAATTTAATTAACGAGTACAAACTAAATAAAATTTATCAAATTATTTATAGTCCTTTTTTATATTTCCAAAAAAAATCTGTTTGATTTAATTATAGTTTATTGATTAAATATTTTTAAAATACTGGAAGAATTTAGTTTATAAGTGATTGCATTTAGGAAAATTTTCAATAATAGTAAATTTGATAAAATATTTAAAACCTATAACAAATTTTATTAGTGATAATCAAAACATAATAGTTTCTATCAATAAAATCTAAGATTTTGAATATTTTAATTTATTTTATTATTTTTAATAATGTTTCTTTCATTTATTTGTAAAAATAAATAAGTAAATACTCTAATAAATTGTTTTTAAGATATAAATAATTTTATTATATTAAAAAACCTTAAAAGGTTTTTGTAAAATGGATGGAGAGAATAAATAATATTTTTACCCATCTCCACCGATTCGACTGTGTCCTATTATATCATAACAAGGTTGTCAATATTATAATAATTTATACATTTTGACTGTTAACAAAATTGAGTACATATCAACGAAACAAATGAAAAAATTTCTAAAAAAATATGTTATAATCTACTCAATTTTGTAAATATTGTAGTCAATTTTATGATATTTAAAAATTAAAAATTATAAATATTTATTTACTAATTTAAAGGATTGTTTTTAGATATAAAAATGAAATCAAAATATTTATGAATAGTGTTGTTTTCAATAAAAAAAATGAATAAAAATAAAACAGAAGAGTGGATTTAGATATAAGTGTGTGTGGAGAGTTTTTGTTTTTGTTGTTTAAAAAGGAAATTTCTAAAGTAAGATATATTTATGGTTGAATTTGGAATGTTTTGTAGATCTTAGGTCGGACTGAAATGGGAAAAGAAAAAGAAAGTGTAGGTGGAAGTGGACGTGGAAGTGGAAGAAAAGAATTGGGGATGAAATTAGGGAATAGGTAGGGAGAGTGAGTTTGAATAAACTCTACCTGATCGTAGCCGTATTCATCAAAGTACTGCTTCTGAACAGTGGTACTAAAGAAGAGGGTAGCGTTGTATATCAAATACGAAGATTGTTTGGTGAAATTCAAAATCAAGTAATCGAAGCTCAATCCTACAACACTAACAAAATCAAAATCCAAAATTAATATAATACTCAGGGGAGGAGGGAAGAGTAGGCAGTAGGTAGTACCTCTTGCGTCGGAAATTTAGAATGACCTGTGGATAGGAAGCAAGCACCCAGCACATGATGGAAATCCATCCTAACACCCCGTATATGATCTCCATTGATATTGAATTCCACGAACCCATTTCTCTCCACTACTTTCTCTCTCTTCTGATCTTCTTTTCTCCCTCTCACACATTAACTATGTGGTCGGGTTATCAGTTATGTGATGAGTCTGACTCATTTTGGACGATATCCTCCCCTTTCCTAACCTCATCAAATTTCTCTTTCTTTCCTTCTTAAAAAAACTATATTAAAAAAAAAAGAAAAAAACTTCTTTCAATCTGGACCCTTCATTTTCTTTACATGGCCGACCTACTGACGTGGCACACAAAACTTCCCTTCCACTCTACAACGGTGTCACCTCCTCAAATAAGAAATAAAATGCTTAATTGTTTAATTTCCAACATAAGTTCAGCTCAGTTGGTAGTGCACGTATATGTTCAAACCAAAATTTTCAACCAGCATTTGTTACGATATCTTTAAAAAAATATCAACTCATTATAATTTGTGTTTTTGTAATTGATGTTATATGATATTTATTATTTTTCGCTATTATTCTTTACAGATAGATATTAGGTAAATGATATACCATTTTTTTAAAAACATAGTCGAAATTGTATCTTTCACTAATTTATACAAACTACTTTATTGCTAGTTGAAATGCACGTGTCTTCTATAATTTTATATTATAACATATTTTATAAAAATTGATATGTGATTTAATTAAATCTTGTTAATTAGATTGTTATTTTAATAAATCTAATTACAATCTTAATAAGTAGATAAGTAATTTCGCATGAAAAAAAAACATAAGAAAGTGTTTTTAAATCTTGTTAATTAGGTTGTTATTTTAATAAGTATTTTTAAAATATTATTATAATTAAACTAAAAATGTGTTTGTGATCACTTAGAAAAATGTTCCTAAAAAATTCAATTTTATTTGAAGAATAAAAACTTTTTAAAATAAAAACACAATAGGTCTTAAAACTTTTTTAAAAAATATTTGTATATGCAAGTTTCTTTTGTTTGTTATATACACTAAAAATATTTTTATTAATATTTTCCAAGATTGATCGGTGGCGACGATGGCTTTGAGTGGTTTTCGAAAGTTGCTGGTAGAGTCACCGAAGGTGGTGATCGGACACTGGTCTACGACGATCCCCGAAGATTAGTCTAAACCCTTAAAATATTTTTATTAAAATTTTTCAAGGTTGATTGGGGCTGATGGTCGCCAAATTGGTTGTCGAAAGTTTTTCAGCAGTCACGGTCGGAGATTGGTCAATGATGATCACTAGAGATTATCTTAAACCCTAAAACTTTTAATAAATGTTTTTATTAAAAAATTTCAAGGTTGATCGATGGCAATCAGAAGTTAGTTGGCAACGGTTGCTCGAGTTTTGGTTGTCAAAAGTTTTTCGGTAGAATCATCGAAGGTGGTGATTGGAGATTGGCCGACGATGATCATCGAAGGTGGTGTCTGAAAGTTTGGCAACGAACTTCTCCACTTTTAAAACAAATATCCGTAAAGGTTAAAGAATAGAATGACATTTAGATTCTTTTAATTTTAATTCTAATCCTCAATTAAAACTAAATCTTGCTCTAAGGAAGGAATGGAGTATTATAACTTACTCCATTCTACTCCTAACTTCAAACAGTTTTAGGCTTTGGAGTCTCCCTTCTCTGCGGGATCCTCTCTCTTTTTTCTCTTTTTTTTTTTTTTTTTTGTTAATGTATTGTTTGGTTTTTCTCTTCCATGAAAAAACAGTTTTTCATTAAAAAGAAATATCTGGAGAAATTTCAAAATTATACCTTCGTGTGATGCTTAATGTCTTTTTTTCTTCCTTTTCAATTGAAAGTTTGATCCGACGAAGGAGAGATGACAACCACCGGTGGATGACGAACATCACAATAAGTTACAGCTTGTGACGGTTCAAAGAGGTGCTTCTTTCAAAAGCATTTCAATATTTTAAATAACTTGTCTTCATTTTTTAAAATTATTTTTAATTATTTTTCCGACTGATTAATATAATTTACATTTCATCAAATATAATTAGCATCCATATCATCTTACTATGGTCAGATCATTTAGAAGTATTTAATTAACGAGAGATTAAATGGTTTGTTTTGAAATTTCATATACAAATGGACAAAAATTTTAATAAAAAATAAAATATTCAATTTAATATTTATTTAAAATATGAAAGTAAAATTGAAAAATCATATAGGAACTAAAATTGAACAACAATTTTTATTTTTCTAAAAAAAATTTGGCTTTATTACACCATTTGATTTTTTTATCTTTATTTGGAAAGCAATAATCCCATTTTGATTTATTTTTTATTTGAATTAGTAAAGCGATTGTCCCTTTTGATATATATATATATATATATTATTTTAATTAGTAAAGCAATTGTTCTATTTTATCTTTTTACTTTAAATTATAAAGCAATTGTTCTATTTGTTTCTTATTTTTAATAAAAGAATGCTTGCAAAAGTATAAAAAAGATTATTATAATAAAATTCATGTTATTATATTTTCTAAATTACAAAAATAACAAATTTAAAAGTTAATAATCCTTCTAATAGCTCTTTGATAACCATATAATACCATTGCTTGTTATATTTGTTATATTCATAATATAAAAGAAAGATATGTCATGAGTTGTATTTAGAATATGCAACTTCTCCTTCAATAAATAAACCAATTGACCTTTCTTTTTCTTTCATTTCATTTTATTGGGTGTTTGATTAATTGATTTCCTCGCTAACATATTCTATTTAGTCGAGAGTTTGACTTTTTAAGAATAATTCATTAATAGCTATTCTTATTTCTTGTTTGAAATAGAAATTTGATAACTAATTATTGTTTCTTGTTTTTGTTGTTTTTTTTCCTATAATTTTATAGTGTAGATATGATTTGATGATGTAAAATAAAAATATACAATATGCATTAAAATATAAAAATATGTATAAAATGTTTCAAAGCAAAAATCAAGATTACAATCAATTTGATAAAAAAAAAACATTAATATTTGAATTTTTTAAAATTTAATTAATAAAGCAATGTATGATCTTCTTTTATTTTAATTAATAAGGCAATTTTCTTATATGATTTGATTTGATTTGATTTTAATTCAAAAAGCAATTGTGCTACTTGATTTTTTACTATAATTTATAGTGTAATTGTTTTATTTGATTGTTTTTTGTTCTAACTGATACAGCAATTGTCCTATTTGATTGTCCTCTCTCTTTTCTACTTCGATTCCATTTTGTTGGGTGTCTGTTTATTTGATTTTTCACTTAAATATAATCTTTTATTTCACACTAAACATGATTATTTAAGTCCAACTTGATAACATTTTAATTTATATTTTTTGTTTTTTTCTTAATTTATTTGATAATCATTCTTTTCAACGACATTTTACAGTATATCCTAGGTAATTAAGATCATATCTCAACCACAAAATTTTACTACTATCTTTTATTTATTTATTTTACACTTTGAAATTCAAATTTTGCAATAGACACATTTTTATATTTATTTTAAATATTAATTTATATATTTCTTTTACTACATATAAAATTAATTATAATTTTATTCATTTAGTTTTACTGCAATGTCGCAAGCCATGGGTTCAAGTCCTATTATGGGCACTATTTTCATTTTGTTTTTTAATCTTTATTTGTTTGTTTCTCTAATATTTCTGCAATACAATAAATAAATATATATATATATATATATATATATATATATATATAGTTCTTTCATTTCTTACTTTTTCCATATGTTTATATGTTAAATTAACTTTCGATTATAAACTTTTATATATTATTTTAATTTAACATGTCTATCTAAATATTTTTTCAATTTTGAATTTCAAAACTTGCCACATGCATTATTTATATGTTATTTTTTATTTTTAAAACATCTGAAACGGATCAAAATGTGATGGGTTGTCTTTTCACTAAAAGTTGATCATTTGAGTGGTTGTAATTGGAAATGGTGGTGGTGCTTTTTTAAGATGGTAGCTAGAGTTGATCAATGGTAGTGGGCGAGGGTGATAGTGGTCCTTAGATCAGTCACTTGGTAGCGATTGTTGGAGGTGTCCAATGGGTGGGGTAGAGGTTGGCCGTCTTCAACTATTGTGAGAGATTGTGATTAATGGTACAGGAAAAAAATTGAAAGAAAATAATATGAGAGACGTGAACGACAATTATCAAACAAGTTTTTATTTTTGTGTCTTTTCTTTTACCTTTTTTTAATTAAGTTACGTTCTTAAGAACAGTTTTAAAATGTTTTTTTTTTAAATTATAAATGAAAATACATGATAACTATTTTTATTTTTTATTCCCTCACAAATAAAACAAAAATAGAAAATTTGTTGCCAACTAACTACTGTTTCTTGGTTTTAATTTCTTTTTCTCTTATTTTATTAGTTTAAATATAATTTAATTGGGTAAAATAAACAGTAAAAGGTAGCACTTTAAAGGTAATTAATTAAGGATATAACAATATAAATTAGCATGAGACCATATCAACGAACTAACAAATATAAATTTCTTGTAGTGTAAATATCAAAATTGTGTATTTAAATTTAACTTCAACAAAATTGAAACTTCGACTTAAAAATACACATATAGGGATGAGCATGATAAATAAAAAAAACTGAGTCAGTAGACTGAAATCGAAGAAATGAAGGTAGCTAGTCTTAGAAAATGTTTGGTCAGTGTCAGTTTAGAAAAAGCCAACAACATTCTTAGAAAATTTAAAGAGACTTAAACTGACGACATAAACCAACTGATCAACAAACCAACCATCGGTTTGTACTTCTTCGCATTTGGAGTCGATTTGATCGAAAAATCGATTTTGATCGACTAATGTTCATCCTAACTATACATGGATATGTGAAATAGTACTTTGGAACTACACTTAAAACTCATAAGTTCAAAGAATTGTGTGTGTGATTATATTGCAAGTATGCTATAACAAAGTATTTTTTTAATCACAAGATCACAAGAAATAAAAGTGAAGATATACTCCATTTAACATGTTCTAGAAATAATCTTACATTTGAATTCACTTATGAATAGAGTTGTTGGATTCAAATTAAAATTTTTGAATAACAAAACCATTCGTGAACATAATATTCATCGTACCAAGGGGTGTGAAAGCAACTTTATGACATCATAAAGAAAATTAAGGCAAAATCAACCCAATAATAATTCACATCAAATGCTATGTTGATTCTCATATAGCTTAATGGCTAAATACCATTTCAAAGTCGAGGTCCAACTCACTCCACAATTGTTGAACTGGGAGAAATTTTATACTAACTACAAGTCTCAAATGTGGGAGTGTATTTACACAAATAGTATAATACAAATACTATTTCTTTTTTCAAATAATTCAATTTGGTATCTTTTTTAAAAGACCAAAATGAACCATTTTAAATATTACAAAACATGAACCAAAGTAGAAAGTAAAAGGATCAAAGTAGAATTTACTAGAGTACACATAAGTGTTGTATACCTCTTTGCACAAAAAGAAGATAAGAGGTGAAAAGCAATACCATCAAGGATCAACAGGTTGGGGCAATCCCTTGCCTTTGCAAGTGATTACAGAGTCCTTAATCAATGGCTCATTGCTTTCAGGGTCAAGTTGAAATGAAACCTTTGATGCGTTGGTATGATATAGTACAAAATGTTGATAGATGAAAATAAGATCAAACGCTATAGAAACCTGCAAGCATAGTGTATACAAATGGATGAAGTGACCAAATATTGATCCCTTAAATTACATAAAAAGAAAAACCTGTCTAAATGTCTTGAACATGTTTGGATTGATTTTTGAAGTGTTTAAATAAGTGTTTGTAAGGACAAGAAAAGTGCTTTTAAACAATAAGGAAGTCGATCCAAACGAACTATTTGTTGTGGCTCTTAAATCATATATTAACGATACGAACTCTTGCAAGACCTTTTGTGAGAGGGAGAGATCATACCAAAGCTAACAAGGGCTTCCCAATATTTCCAAAAAAGTTCATCCAAGAACCTGTTAAGAATCAGAGTTCAATGTGCAATGAAGTTGAGTATGATGAAGTCTAAGTTTTGTGTCAATTTAGTTCCAACTTTAAAAAATTCAATCAAATTGAAGAACCATTTATTATACATTAAGATATAAATACTTCAATGACTAAATCATTATGAAATCATAACCAATAAAATTTAGTTTTATTACTATTAATTGTGTGCTAACATTTTCAAAAACTAAGTCAAGTTAGATAATAATAACAATCTAAATAGAGTTTAAATAATATGGAAGTACCCAATCAAAAGTGTTTAGATATAAACTAAAGCATAGAAGTAATAGATGGTGACCTTGGTCAATTGACTGGACGCTCATTTGAACTAAAGTTGCTACACCTCCAGTGAGGTCAAGAACTATTGGATCAATGCTGAATCCCAGTGTACTCTTTCGGCTGAAGTTCATAAATGCCTGTATTTTAGAAACATTAGGGACTTCCATTCAAAATATACAATACAACAATGGAGAAGTAATTAAATTAAATATATGTGTGATTTAGTGAGTCTAACTTGTACTAGGCAGAAAACAGAAAGTCAAACCTGAGGAGAGCATTTGATGAGTGTCATAAAAACTTGAATTGAACTGCAATATAAACACATTCCTCAATTATTATTAGGTGAATTACATTATTAAAGATGATTTTTAGGGATTTGGGCAAATATAATGGGTTTTACTTGAACATGGAGATGAGCCAAAGCCATGATTGGGTTGGGATAGCTATCAAAATGCAAGCTGCTGCGAAGAACCATACAGACACGAAGATGCAGATGGCTGCCTTCGAGACCTTTTGGTCACCACGCTGCACCATAATCCAAATCCAATCATTACAATTGCCTAAACAGAGTTACCCGAAGTAAAAACATATAGCTTTGTTTGAGGTAAAGATTGGGAGTTGCGAAGTCTTGGGAGTTCATGGTTTTTAGTTGTAAGATCCACAAACTCTTTAGACTAAAATCTAAACAATGAGTGAAGTATGTAACTACCTATACTTTTGAACACTCTACTTTCCAACTCCTTCGTCCAAACACCCTCAAAAAAATAAAAAGAGAACAAACCACTAACTTCAAAAGATACAATTTGAATTGCGACGACGAAGATCAATAAAATGGTGTGCAAGGGAAAGAATACGTCACTCAAAGCCACCGGTATCATCTGCAGTAATCAATCAAAACAGTTAAATAGTTACATTTATATGTATGTATTACACACTCTACGCACATTTAAAATATTCTAAAAGTAAGTTTAAAAAAAATTCATGATTACCCAATTTAGTGTAACTTACAAAAATAGGTGTAGTCAGTAGTCCTACAAGAGAAGAAAAAAAATCCTAAACCCTAAACCTAAATGGGTCTTTGTAATATTTTGTGAGTATTTATACAAGAGAAGAAAAAAAATCTACTAAATCTTAGGATCCATGTATTCAACCTCCGTTAACACATAAAGTTCTTACAAATTTAATGGAATAATTAGTAGAGGTTTGTTGGATAATTATTTTACTTTTGTTTTGTTGGATAATTTTGAAAATTTCGATTAAATTCTAAAAACAAAAAAAAAGTTTTAAATTTTTTAAAAACAAATGATAAAATGTTTATCAAACGGTACATAATTTATTATAAATTAAATGAGAGTTTATCCATGTTAAGATCAAAATAGAATTCAATATATAGTAGGATTGTTTAAATATTTCGATAACCCAAACAATCTAACTTAAGAGTTGAATTATTTTTAATTTTTTTCGAGATAAATTGAA
>JBBPDI010000023.1:23199408-23212859 GCA_037974545.1 Cucumis variabilis | reverse complement strand
TAAACTCATTAACCACATTAATCAATATTCGTTAACTGTGTGTACACTCCACTAAAGACTCACAGCTGAACTCTTCTTACTGTAGATATATTTCTCTGTCCAAGGATATAAACCAATAACAGTAAGTTAGTCGTTCATGAGTGTTCGTAACACCAGCTGGGTCAATTTATCGTTTTTCTCCTAGGTTACCTCTAATCCTTAAATACCAGTGCTCCTCCAATAAACAACCTGTTTATGGTCCTACCAATAAACAGAAACGCCTCTCGTGCCATAGAGAGGGTAGAGCCCTTTGTTCAAGACTTGGAGACACCATTTAATGGAACACTCATCTACTTACCCAAAAGTATAAGTAGGAAAGGAGTGAATTCCATCTTGTGTAATTATGTTTTCATCTCCCCACTCAGTCTTGTCCTCAAAATGATAAGCTTATTGAGTCGGCGATCTAGCCATTCTCAACCGTACAAATCAAAGAACAATTCCTCTCAAGCAGGAGTTCATAATACACTCAAGATTAAGACGAAGTTACCTAGGTTATCCTAGTGAAATAGAAACCTAATTAGTTAACAGAGTTACATCTAGTGGTTACTATTTCGCGGTCCGGTCTTATGCAATCTAATTGTATAGGATACCCTCACTCACATGACAACTGCACAAACGCGTTGGATCATTGCATTTGTATCAAATACAAAGTGATATGTATCCATAGTGTTACCAGGATAAGGTACCCAACCTTATCCCTATACTATAGACCATTTAAGTTGATCTTGAACATTGATCCCTATATGTTTCTACATACTGTTCAAGACTCATTAAACAACTTAGGATGTTAGTTTATTGGATTTGGGTTATTAAGACAAAACTAAAATTATAATCAATAACAATTAGTAAAATAATAACACTTTATTAATAACGGTCAATGGATTATATTTACAATCTACGAGTTTTACGACATAAATCCTAACATCTAGAACTAACATCTAACAATAATTTCTTATTTTCGACCTTAGATCACCCAGGTAAACCTATTGTTTTGCTTACACTTGGACAAGAAGTAGAAGAATGTGTACTCAACAAGGACTTAATAATTACGCAATGAACAGGTACATTGTAAGCCTTTCTCATGACTATGATCATGGCCTTTGACTCATCGTCTACAATGGAAACATACGATACAAAAAGTTACAATAAATGCATTATGTGTGATGACTTTACTCTGCTACGTATCACAGTTGAATTAAACATAATCGAAATCATTAAGTCAAAAAACGAAATTAAGAAGCAATCACCCATCAAGGCGTTAGGACCTGGTGAATGCTCTGTTCAAACTGAATCAAACCACTATGGGACATTCTATTTTTAGAAACCCAAGAGACCTCAATATGCAAGATGCATTGGACAAAGTTGCTTGGCCTGAGAAAAATGGGACGTGACCATCAATAGAAAGTACCAACTCTTCCTGCATAATATAAAGACAACTGCTAGAATTTGGCTAATGTTTATAAAAAAGAAGCACATGCCCACGCGACACGATAATACAATTTCCTTGGAAAAAATAATGCTAGTATATTGGATCATGGAGGGAATACTAATGGACGTAGGGGAGATTATATGCGAACACCTAAAAGCCTGGATACAACATCCACAGGGACCCAAACCCTTTCCACATCTAATCAAAAGGCTTTGTCTGAATGCATGCCCTGAGCTTGAGCAGTCGCCGCAAGTAGCATGCGTTAAAAAAGGGAATGTGTAACGCAATAAACCTTAGTCGCATTTTTGCACTCCACGAGAATAAAGCCATGGCTAAAAAGTTGAAAATACGAGATGAAGCCAGAGTAAGGGCTGGGAGAAGAGTGGATGCAATAAAAGATATAAACAAAGATAGAGAAAAAGAAAGAGAATAAGTGGAAAGTAAAGTTAGAGAAATTCCTCTAAAAAGAAAATGAAAAGGCAAGGAGGAGGCCTGAAACTCAAATAAAAAAAAATCTTGAAGGCCAAAGACTCTAAGGATCCTTTTCTACATGTCTGCGTCATACCCCTCATCACCTTACCCATAAACTCGCCTGCCAAATCCAAACCCTTAGCAACAAAGGCCATAATCATTCATTCACCTTTACCATCTCCATTCAAATCTAAAACATCCATGTCTCCATTGCATACCCATAAAACCAACCCCTCATAATCCAAATTGCCACCCCTCCCATAATCCAATCTGATCCATTCTCTCCAAGGTGAGGACCAGATAACTCTCTCACCCCAGTGACTATTGACCCTACCAACCAAACACCTGACCAAGAGAGTTCAAGCTAAGAGGAATTTAAGGATTCACTCTCGAACCCCACTTTGTTTCTCACTAATGCATTTAAAGAGCCAGAAGATAAGGTAGACAATCCAAACCAAGCCTTAAAAAGAAAAGAGTTCACAGAGGAGATCCTTGATGACCCACTCCAAAGGAAAACCGAAATATACCTTGAGGTATATGGCGAGATGCATCTCCCATCGTCGCCAAAAGAAAATAGTCAGCCTCTGCGAAAAGGTGAGGAAAAGGCAACGAATGAAGACAAGGAAGAAGTTGACGTGGATTACACCTTTAAATTCATAGATGAACATGTGTGTCAACCTGTGAAGAGTGGATTGGAAGATGTAACCCCCAAAGTAGCCTCCATGAATTACATTTATGAAGTCAAACGCAACTACACAATTTAGAACTCAAATTTGACAACACAAATGCTCACCATTTGGTTGAAATTGAAGGACTCATGGCAACAGTGCAAGAGCTCAAAACATAAAATGTAAAGCTCAAGGAACAAAATCAAGTAATCATGGAGATGATAGAATAATCAGTGAAACGCAATGATGTGCAGTTCAGAGTAACATTGAGATATCTTCACGTGACGATGTGCATCATCATCTCAGTGCCTGAAGTACTCTAAGAGGTGGTAACGCCCTTAACACAAAACAACGTTGTAATATGTGGCGAAGCAAAATCCTCTCAACCACCACCTCAACAGTAAACATTGGTAAATGGCTTATGTATTTTGGGTCTTACATTTTGTAATTTTTAATTCTTGATTTACGTAATTTGTTTTTGTTTGTACTTGTATCTTTGCAATGAAAATTACAATGTTTGATTTAATTTTTTGTGAGCATTTAATCTTCTTATTGCAAGCTTGGCTCCCCGTTTTATGGCATTCTAATTTTTCTTTGTGATTCAATAACACTTCAATGAACTAATATATGTTAAATAAAGTTTCATTTGTTATTTACGCATTTAATTTGTTAAGAAACCTCACTGAAAAGATCTCTAGAGTTTAGTAGGCAAGCAAGCTTTACCTCAAACCTCTTTTATAAATTTTTTGTACGAATAATCTTATCATTCACTTTTAGCAATGAGGACATTGCTAACCTTTAAATTTGGGTGTGTGTGAGGTCTTTGTTAAAGCTTTTGAAACTTTTTGGGAAATCCTCTTAACACGATAAAAAAAACAACGCATTTTAACAAAAGTTGAAACAAAGCCAAAAATGCAAAAAAATTAAAATTTTGGTATTCTATTTTCAATCTTAATAACAACTTCTATGTTGCCTCCTCTCGCAAAAATAAGGAAGCAAAGCTTCAAAAGTAAAAATTTAGAGAGTGAGTAATAAGAGGCGATAAGAGCTACAGTTGAGGAGCGAAATGAATTCATAGAGTACCTATGATTTTTCACTCAACACCAAATCCAATGTAAATATAATAAAAAATATTCTTTCACGAAATAAAAGGATTCAAAACCTTTTAATTTTAGCAATTTTTGAAGTTGAAAATAAGATTTACTGTGGGAAATGAACAAGGGTATTTTGAGTATTCTAAACTTAGAAATATTTTCATAGCAAGAAGTACACAATGAGAGTAAATCTTGAATAACGAATAAAACTTGCTTGTTTTTAAGAAGTATTTAAACGCAGAATGAAAGGTGACTCTTTAAAGAGGAATTGTGCTTGAGGACAAGCATAATATGGAACAATGCTTGAGGACAAACATTATTTTAAATTTTGAGGTGTGATAGCGTATATAAATATTTGTTATTATAGCTCATTTTATTGGAATAATGAGGTCAAAACGTACAAGAAGATGACTAGAACGTGTAACTTGTGTTGTAAATGCATAAATATTTGAAAATAAACTTTACATAAGTAATTTTAATGTATAAACTCATGATAATGAATAAAGAAAGGAACTAGTGAACCGCAGAACACATCTCACGAAAGGACTACAACCAGGAACTCATCTGGCGATTAATGCCTTCAGACGAGGACCAAAGTTATCATGCAAAGAAGGGTCACTAGAAGACAAGAACGGTAGTTGGAGATGATGTGACATGCGATAGGCAATTTTTGGATGGACGACGCTGACAAGTAAGAAGATGGAAGTTTTCCTCCCAATTGTTACTTATCTACTTCCATCTCTGTCAACCTACAAAAGAGACGCCTGAATGGGCATAAAAGGCATGAATAGGCCAAAGATCCTAGAGAGAGACAGAAAAGAATAGTCTTTCCGCCGTCTGTTAATGTTTCTACTTCTTCTCTGATCAGTTGTAAAAGCAAAAGCTTGGCTTCTGAGAAGGAAAGAATCCATACATCTAATTCCTCCGAACTTGTAATATTTTTTCACTCTTTTCTCTCCCCATTTTTGCTCTTCTTGCAGTATAAGTGTTAATATTATACAATAGCCTAAGGCCTACATTCTTTACATATAATACATCTTTATACCTTTTCAATCCATCATTTCGTTACTTTTCATTTGTCAAAGTGTTGTTAGTAGTTTATGTCATAGTTTTTTTTATAAGAAAAACAACTTATAATCCTTATCGCATTAGTTGATCTATATTCATTGCTTGGCCAGTGTCAATCGCCAACTACCCGAGAGGGAAAGTAGCAAGGATAAGACTAATGCAGTTAAGAGAAATTTGGCAATAAACTTTACCTGAGTGAGATAACTTCCAACATTTATATCTTAAAAGGCAAACAAGTGCAGACATTAGGCGCTGCAAGGTTGCTGTTCTTAATGGCAAAGTTCTATATGTGAATACTCCTAGATCTATCTCACCTAATCAAACTTGGTCATGGAGATCATGAAAGGAGACTATGTGTGGAGTTCAATGACTCTGAGAGGAGCACACCTTAATCATAAGCCGATTGAGTAAGTTAAATCGCATCAAGCTCTCCCATTGCTTAATCACCTAATGGAACGTAGACCATCCTTCACCCTTTCTCACGTACAAGTTAGTTTGCATATAGTTCCATTTCATATCCATTTACTCCCCTTTTACAGATTCTCTAGGCATACATTAGTTTTAATCCTAGTTCTGATTCATTTATACCTTTGTAATTAATTCTCATAATGGCTTACTAATGAGTAAGTTGCTAGAACTAATGTCTATCAATAATTTCTAGTGTTTGACCTTGGATCACCCAGGTAAACCTACTGTATCACTTGCACTTGGGCAAGCAATAGGAAAACTGGTACTCAATGAGGATTAAGTATTACACGATGAAGAGGTACATAGTGATTATTTCGTATGCTATGATCATAATCCATGACTTATCGCCTAGAACCCAAGCATGCTATACAGAGAGTTAAAGTGAGTGCATTACGCACAATGACCTAACTTAGTTATTCATTACATTTTCGTTACACACACATGAAATGAGCAAGTCCAAACAAATGAACAACCAAGAAGTCAAAAAATGAAGGATTGAGAAGATGTAAATATGAAATATATGTATAAAGAATATATGACTTTAGCCACTATACATTATAAATATTACATATATTGCAATTAAGTGTAAAAATGGGGAGAAAGAAGAATGGAAAATTACTACAAGTTAAGGGAAAACGGGGGAAGAAATCTTCTCTTGCTTAAGCTCTCAACTCTCTAATGTCCATTCGGACCTTCTTGGCCTATTCGGGCCCCCTCTCTTTTTGGTGAAGATGAAGTGCTTCTATAGGTATATTTTCGGTAGAAAACTTCTATTCCTCTGAGTGTGTCATCACTGACTCTGATATTGTATAAGCACGTCATTCTAATTACCATTCTTGTCTTCTAGTGATCTTTCCTCACGTGATGTCGTGGTTCTTTTCCCGAGGTTGTTAACCACCAAGCGAGTTTCCATCGTGTGGCCATTACACGAGATGTTCTTTGTGATCTGCTTCTTTTTTCTTTTCCCACTTATCCTGCATTTAAACATGATAATCGAGTAAAACAGGCATGACACTTATGTAAATTGTATAGTCACGCGTTCTGATCATCTTCTTATGTGTTTTAACTTTATTATTTTAATAAAAAGGGCTATAATAACGGTCACTTGGCACGTTATCATACCCTTAAATTTAGAATAATGCTTATCCTCAAGCATTGCTCCGTATTATGCTGGTCCTCAAGCACCATTCCTCCTTAAAGATTCACCTTCTCCTCTGTGTTGAACCTTTCTCAAAATGCAAGCAAGTTTTATTTGTTATTCAGGATTTACTCTCATCACGTACTTCTTGCAATGAAAATATTTCGAAGTTCAGAATGAGGCAAGCTTAATTCTCAAAATACATTTGTTCATTCCCCACAGTAAATCTTATTGTCAACATCAGTAATGGCTAAAATTTTGAAAATTTTTCAAATCCTTTTACTTGGCGAAAGAATGTTTTTTATTAAATTTACAGTAAATTTGGTGTTGATTGGAAAATCATAGATACTCTATGAGTCCGTTTCTCTCCTCAACTATAACTCTTATCGCCTCTTAATACTCAACTCTTTAACTGTCACATTTGAAGATTTGCTTCTTTATTTTTGCGAGACGAGGCAACATAGGAGTTGTTATTTTAATTTAATCAAAGAATATCACCGTTTTGAACGTTTTCACTTTTGTATTAGTTTTAACTTCTATTAAAATTCCTTACGAGATTTTTCAAAAAGTTTTGAAAATTTTAGAGTGGATTTCGCACACCCCCAAATTTAGAGGTTAGTAAAGGCGTCATCTAAAAATGAATGATAAGATTAATCTCATAAATGTTTTATAAGAGTGGTTTGAGGTAAAGCTTTGTCACCTAATAAACGATAGAAATATTTTCTAAGGTTTTGTAACAAGCTAAACTCATAAAAAATGAACTTTATTTTACATACTTGATTTCATTGAAGTGTCATTGAATATCAAAGGAAAATTAGAATGCTACAAGGTGGGGAGCCAGACACATCCTACTTGTCAAAATTTAACTTAAGCATGTAGAAGACACCTGTAAAGCATTTCACCAACTCCACCTCTTCATCATCTCATTTAAAAATGTCCAATGTCCAATAACAAGCCCAAACGCCTAGTGTGAATCACATTGCTAACCTTCATGACTTTTCGCGTGAAAGCCCTAACTTTAAGCCTTACTAACCTCTGTTTGGTCTTGACCACCCAACCTAAACGCCTAGAGGCATCCTTCACCGCCTAATAACCTCTATGGACAAGCATTCTTCGCCCAACCAGTACACTCTCAAACTTTAGCCACTCATGACACCCATTTGTAGGTTTTCTCACATAGTGTTCTTCCATTACGCCTTAGCCACCAATATATGCCCAAAATGCCTAATAACCCTACACGCCCCAAAAATAACCTCAAAAATGCCTAACACTTTATTCTTAACACTGAGCCAAAATTTTCTTTCTTTCCAACAACCATGACACACTTTTTATGCTTTAACTTCATTCAAAAATCTTATTGGATTAGACTAAATTTGTTTTGAAGTCTCTTCTATAGGGAATGAAGTCATCCTAATAAACAGCAAACAAAACACAAAAAGTAAAACACAAATTTTAACTAATAATCATGAAAGAAAATAACAAGGAAGACAAGGCAAACCAGTATTAAAGAACTATTCCCATTTAGTTTCAAACCTATATTCAAACAATGGATTCTATCAACAATAACAACAAATGAACATAACACATTGACAAATAATGCGATAAGCTTTATATGCTAAGCTTCTTATCAAGAACTTATCACAGACCTAAACTACAAATAACACATTGACAAATAAACAGTAAAGACATGATGAATTGAAAAGGTATAAAGATGTAATATATTAAATAATAAAGGTTTTAGACCACTGTACAACATGAACATGGACATTGTAAAGAAATATACAAATAGAAAGTGAAGAAATGAACTTTACAAGTTAAGGGAAAGGGAGGATAGATTCTTCTCTACTCGAACTCTAAGCTTTCACTTGCAAATTGATCGAAGAAGACGAAGAATGAGTTTTACACACGGCATAAAGGTTATTCCTTTCTGCCCTTCTCTCGGGTTTGGGACAATCCATAAAGACATCTGACTTTTTCTCCAAGTTGGCCTTCCAAGGGTTTGGCCCATTCAATCGTACTTTCTTTGGAGGGATGGAGTCCTTTTATAGGCAATTTTTGATGAAAAACTTCTATTCTTTTGAGCATGTCAGGGTCAAATGCAGTTATTGTCAAGTTACATCAACTCTAACTACCATTTTTGTCTTCTAGTGAACCTTCCTTATCTGATGACATGGATCCTCACCTAGAAATTGTACCTTCTAGATGAGTTCTTCTTATGTAGCCTTTGCGTGAGTTCCTCTACAATTTAATAGTTCCTTCTTTCTTATTAATCCTGTGTTAAAGACACTGATAACTGGGTGAAACAGGCATGAAGACTTATGTAAAGTATATTTTTGAATATTTAAGAACTTACAATTGAAGCTACGCGTTTTGACACATTAACTACGGGTTTTGGTCTCATTATTCTATCTAAAAGGCTATAATAACTTGTATTTCTACAAGTTATCAACAACCCATATAGAAGACTAAATATTCTTGAAATTCATACCAAACGGCAAACAGAAAAGCAACCCACCCAGTCACATACTTAAGCATTTCAAATTAAACATTGAGAATTAGGATTAACATTAACCAACTCAATTAATTAGGATTCAAATGGGAATTTAACTTGACAAGCATGTTAATTGAATAAATTTCACAAAGAAGATTATGTTTTCAGAAGAATCATGGAATTCAAAAGTAAATAAAAAACTCAACTACCCTTGTTTTAATTTGAACTAATAAAGAATATGACATTACATTATATTATATTATACTAAATCGTGAAATAAAGTAAAGGAGGCTACTGTAAAATCATCAAATACCTCAAAATCTTCAACTGACGTTGGAGGCTACCGTAAAACGAAACCCATGCTGGAGGCTACCATAAAAACCAAACCCGTGTGAGAGGCTACCATAAAAATGAAACCCACGTTGGAGGTTACTATAAAAACCAAACTCACGTCGAAGGCTATCATTAAAAAAAAAAAAAAACACATTGGAGACTACTGTAAAAAAGAAACTATAACTTGTAGAAATATAAGTTATTATGGCCATTTATGTAAACTAATGAAACTTTATTGTATAAGAACAAAAGAAAACATGGGAAAAAGTAAAAAAATTGATAAACTTGTGTATCACGTATCACAAAAGAACATCATTCCTTTTTTTTTTATCGAGTTTTACATGTCTTATTGCAAAATTTTAGGAAAAAAGAAGTAGAGCTTGGTGATAGAACGTTACATGCGAGGAGAAGTGTCCAGTCAACGCGATGACGGTCATAACAAGCTAGGTGATCTGATGCACTAGCAGACAAATTTGGTAGGCAAGAATGTCAGAAAAAGGACAAAAGTTCTAGTGCATCACTCCTGAAATAAAGTTGCGTCGACACTATGCAAAATATCTTGTCGTCCTTTTTCTGACATTCGGGGTAACCAAATTTGTCTGCTAGTGCATTAGATTGCCTAGCTTGATTGCTTGTTGCCGTGTTGGTCGGATGGGTCTCCTCGCATATCGTTCTATCACCCAGCTCTAGTTATTTTTGCCTATTATCCTATAATAAAAACACATAAAACATGTAAAACACGATAAAACTGAGATAAAGTTCTTTTGTAAGACGCGATACTCAAGTTAGTCAAATTCTCTACTTTTTTTCATCTTTTCTTTTATTTTTATACGACAAGGCTGATGGAAATACAAGCATGGCAGTAGAAGATAATTAATACGAAACACTCTAATTTCATCTAATTAACATGATGTTTAAATTGAGAATTAAAAACTTTAATCTCAAGAATACATATCTTAGAATTCAAAATTATTCTTCATTTCTTCATCGTTTTTTATGATTCCAAGTCGTACATGACCACAAGGGTCTTCTCTACTATTCTCTGACTTTTAAACATGATTGTGTAATCAAATTAGTGATCGATAATATCTATTTTTGAGAGAAATGGAGAATATGAAAATTTTCCAAAAAACCTTCAAATTTCTCAATTAGTTCTTCACCACGAAAGCTTTCTTAATTCACCAACTTCCTTAATTTTTCAAACAAACGCATCAATATATACAGTATGCTTGATGATCAGTGGAGAAGGTGGAAAATGATTTTTATGAATAGAACAAAGTTCAATTTGAAATTGGTTTTCAAATTTAAGAAAACTTGATTTCTCAAAAATGATTTTCTGAAAAACAAATTTCTAATTATTTTATTATTTAATATTAATTCATCTAATTAATTAATAATAAATCAAATCATGATCAATTTGAATCTCTATTGGAATATTTAAATCTTATTTAAATATCTTTTATTTATAAAAAACTCGTTAACAATATCAAATATTTTTAATGAAATTAATTTGAACTATTTCAAATTTTGATCACTCTATTCTAAATTTTATCACCGTAATAAGCTAGTAGAGGGACCTAGTGGACCTATAGATTATGGACCCCGACAAATTGGAATTAACTGGCTAAACTCTTTTAGACCAAATGTAATCAACATTTATTAACTATGATGTCATTCCACTAAAGTCTCGTAATTGTACTTCTCTCACTATAGATATATTTATGTCCACCTAATATAACCATGGTTAGTAAGTTAACCCTTCACAGGTTGTTCGTAATCTCAATTTGGTTGATTTACCATTTTGCTCTTAAGATTACTTCTTGTTTCTTAATTACCACTGATCCTCTAATGAGCAATTGGTTTAAGGTCCAATCTATAAACCAAATTCCTTTCGGGCCAATTAGAGGGTGAGGCCCCTTGTTCAAGACTTGAATTCAGTGCAAAACCCTTTTAAAACGCCAAGACTTTCATTTCCTAACTTAAATTTTAGGTACGGGTCTTACACTTTTTTCATCGTTTAAAAAGAACTGCATGATCGTGTGGATATGATCTACGCAATTGTTCTTACCATAATCAACACAATCATTTTTAGCGTGGTCAACACGACCGTTTAAATTCGAAGTCCTTTTCTCATCATTTAAAAAGAACTACACGATCGTGTGGATATGATCTAAATGATCACTTACCATAGTCAACACGATCGTTTAGATTTGAAGCATTTTTTTCATCGTTAAAAAGAACTACATGATTATGTTGATACTACCTACACGATCGTGTATTATTTTCTACACGATCGCGTATAATGATCGCTTAGAAGAATAATTATACACGCGAGTGTGGTTGATTAATTGCATGTTGACTGAGACATTTTTTTATATAGTGCAAATATTTTGATGATTTATTATATTTTTTTAAAAAACCACTAAAAATAACAACAATAACAGATAATAAGATGTGCTGCAGAAATTTTGAAAAAGCGAGAAGTTGAATAATTACTAAAATGTGGTTTATAGAAACAACCATTTTCAGAGTATAGTTGGCTTACGCTGAAATTTTTATGTGCCTCAATGGGAAACAGATTCCACAAAGGTCATACGGCTGAACCTCCGCTTCTAATCCAAAAGGGTATAGCCCATGTAGGAGGCTTGTGAATATGTGAATGATATGCATGATAAAACCAATGACTAATGAACCCAATTTGATAAATGTAATTGAAATCTTTGATATGTCACTTCTTTCAATATTGGGTATGTATATGAATAGTTGCCTTAAAAGGTTGATTTTGAGACTTGAATAATGGGCTCAGACCTTTCAATGATTTAAAGGAACTTGGTTCATGTTTGGACTATAAGCAAATTGAAGATCAATGATAGAAATAGAAGAAACTTTTGACTTAGTAACTACAAACAACTCATGATTGAAAGAAGATTATAATGGTTATATTTTGTAGACGTAACTTGTCTCACAGTGCATTGGAGTGCAACTATAGGTTTATAATATAGATATTAAAATGATATTATAACTATATAGTAACTATAAATATAGGTGAAAATGACTCTAGTAGTTGTTTCAATTACCCGATCATTTTGAGAACTTGACCAAATAGGATGTTGGAAACATAGGACCTATTTAGCAGGAAATCTAAAAACAAAAAATTGAAAATAAGGGATTAAAAAATAAGAGAGTTGTATTTTATATATATTTTTAGATGTGTGTTTGGTAGAAAATTCAAAAATTGGATTCTAGTTTTTCTAAAAATTGTTTAAATGTTTTTCAGGATATATTTATAAATCATAATACTAATCTTACTTATCCACTAAGATTTAGTTGAAATAAACTATTAGCTTATTTATGAATATAATTTTATGTTTATATAATTGACAATTTTACAATTTTAATCCATTTTGTTTGGAGAAAGTTAGACTTTAGCTTACAGTTGGATAAAATTGCATATAGTCTTTTATGATTTAAGCACCTTCATAAATAATCTCCACAACTAAGACTATTTTCTATGATTATATCAAACCAAAAAGACATAATTCTAGATATATAAATCATAGAGACTAAATTCTTTCCTTTTAAAACCATAGAAACACAATTTGTAATTTAGTCTAAAAACTTATATAGTTGTTATTTTGTATTATATTATATAATTTATAATATATTATACCGTACATATTATATTAAAAAAATGAATTGAGTTTAGAACATGACATATTGTATTTACTTTTTAAAATGTAAAATTCAAATTCTGCATAGAATGAAAAAATAAAAAATAGTTTTAAAAAATTTACCATGTTTAGATAATTGAATCTAAAAAACAGTTTTTAGAAATAGAATCCGAATTGTATTTTAAATTAGTAAATTTGAAAATATAATAAATAGAATCTAAATTTTTTATCAAAACACGTCCTTAATTTCTCAAGATTCACTTTCTCGATATAAGTATTGGGATAAGATGAACGTTTGACCAGCTGTATTAATTACAAACAACTCTAAACTTGCTTGTAATTGATTAGATCCCTGAGTCAGCTCCAACCAGTGAGCTAAAGTTTTAACCATATGTGAATGTTGACGATATTGTGTACAACATTATTGTATTTCTGGCAACATGTAATGAACGCATTACATCAAGAAGATTTGCAAAAAAGAACGCAGAGACGAAAATATAAAATCTTAAGCTTTGCATCAGTGCAAGGGTAGGTTAGGTAATTATAGAAGAGTTAACCTCCTTGCGAGTTTCGTCGATAAA
>JBBPDI010000023.1:23177928-23199308 GCA_037974545.1 Cucumis variabilis | reverse complement strand
TTCAGATTATAGTATCAATAAGACGATTTTATTTAATAGAATTTTGAATACAAACTACGAGTTTTAGGACATAAATTTCAACAATATTTAACTTAAATTAAATTTGAATCATATTCAAATTTAAGTTTCTCACATAACCAATAATTTTAATATGAATCCAATTCACATTAAATTAATATTTCAACTCATTCAAATATTTTATCTCTCTTAAATTAATTTTGAATCATATCTAAAATTAAATTTATATAATAAAGTTTGATTAATATGTAAACTTTATATTAATTCACAAAGTAAATTTGAACATTTTAAATTACAACCAATATAACTAAATCTCATTACTTTTACAAGCTAGGAAGGGGACCTAATGGACTGACAGATCAAAAGCTACAATGATATGAGATTAATTGACTAAACTCATTAACCACATTAATCAATATTCGTTAACTGTGTGTACACTCCACTAAAGCTCACAATTGAACTCTTCTCACTATAGATATATTTTGTGTCCACGATTATAAACTAATAATAATAAGTTAGTCCTTCATGAGTGTTCGTAACGTCAGTTGGATCAAATTATCGTTTTACCCCTAGGTTACATCTAGTCCTTAAATACCAGCGCTCCTCTAATGAACAATATGTTTATGGTCCAACCAATAAATAGAAACCCTTCGTGTGCCATAGAAGGTAGGTTCCTTTGTTCAAGTCCTGAAGACACAATTTAAGGAAACACTCATCTACTTACCCTAAAGCATGGAAAGAGTGAATTCCATTTTTTGTAATTATGTTTCCAGCTCCCTACTCAGACTTGTCCCCAAAATGATAAGCATATTAAGTCGACGATCTGGCCACTCTCAGTCATGCAAATCAAATGACAATCCCTCGCGAATAGAAGTTCATAATACACTTAGGATTAAGGCTAAGTTTCCTAGATCATCCTAATGAAATAGAAATCGAACTAGTTAACGAAGTTACATCTAGTGGTTACTATTTCGTGGTCCGATCTTATACAAACTCATTGCATAGGATACCCTCACTCGCATATCACCTACACATACGCTTTCGATCATTGTGTTTGTATCAAATAAGGTATCCAACCTTATTTCTATACTATAGACCCTTTAAGCTGATCTCGAACATTAATCCCTGTATGTATCTACATATTGTTCAGGACTCATCAAACAACTTAGGATGTTAGTTATGATGCTTTTGCAAAAATAACAAAAAAATTTATAATAATAGGGCCCATGTCACAACATTTTCTAAATTTGCAAAAGTGGCAAATTTAAAAGTGATGACCCTCCAATAGCCCAATGATTACCGTCTGATAGCCCTCCGATAGTCCTATGATTACTGTCTGATAACCTTCTAATATCACTAATTTTATCATATTGGAAATATGTAAAAAATTGGTGTCATGAGCTATTTTTTTCTAAATTTTTTTGTCATTTGATGCACTTTCCCTTAGTTTATTGGATTTGGGTTATTAAGACAAAACTAATAATATAATCAATAACATTTATTATAGTAATAACATTTTATTAATAACGGTGAATGGATTATATTTACAATCTATGAGTTTTAGGACATAAATCCCAATACTTAGAACAAAATAGAGGGAGAGAGTTCATCGCTTCCATCTTTCCCCTTACAAATAGGCAAAAATCAGAGTCAAAGTGTATGAGAAATCATACTCTGAGGCGTGACACTTTCTTTTATTTCAATTTGTATATTTATTGTTTTGTTTTGTAAGATTGACATCGTGGCCAAAAGGCCTAAAGTTATTTTTATGAATACAATGGATTTCTCCTTCCATTCTCCTATATTTCCCTTACCTTCTCTTCTCAATTTGTTTGATTAACTTGTTAGCAATAAAATATGTTATAATACCTAGAGAATCATCGTGTTTGTGTTTTGTTGAGTTATGCGTGGATGTCAAAACATTGTATATTCTAGAGAAGAATAATGATATTGATTGTAATCATCTAACAAGTAAAAACATGCATTTAGTTAATGAGTGGCGAGAAGGTTGTAGTGATACAATCTTATCACCAAGTTTGTCCTTGAAGTATTGTTGAGCTATATTCATTGAAAGGATGCCTGCCTTAATCAAGGAGAAATTACTTCAAATGCATATAAAATGATTAGGTATAAATCATAGTTTAACTTTGTGAATTTGGATCCCGAGAGGAGAGCAAGTATGGCAAAGGCGTCGAGAGGTAGCTCAGCTTAATTCAAAGTTAAAATATGCTTTGTATCGCCTTGAAGTATTAAAGTACAATTGATTGTGTTTAGATAATCAAACTGTTCTTCCTCGCCACGCTTAGAATGAGTTCAATGTCGATTTTCATCATTTTTCCATGCTTACCTTTTGTCGCCAAACACTTTATTAAATATTTAAGATAAAAAGTTTATTGTGCATATCTTTACTATGTAGCTTATACCGCATGATTTAGTTGCGCGATAAGATAAATTAGAAGCTTAAATTCTTTGGGTTTATCCTGAACTTACTAGGAAACATCTCTTCATTTACACTTGGATGATAGAGAGGAAAACTTGCACGAAATACATATTTGTAGCAAATTAGCAACAAATGAATATGAATGCACCTTTTAACGCATAACCCTATTTAGTCGCCTACTAGTTGCTCACTTAGAGCTTAGCATAATAAATCCATGATACAAAATTATGCATAGAATAAATCTCAAGCAAGATTTTGGCATCGTTGTTGGAAAATTTAATGTTTTCCTTTTAACTTAATTTATGCGCTAATATCATGTAGAAGTTATATTTCAACTAAATCATGTGCTCAAGCTGAAGAGTGTGCGAACAGGTTTATGAGTGACAGTGAACAATCAAAATTTAGACTTGACCATGAAATAGAACGAACTTTTTAGAGAAATAGGTGAGAAAGGCAGAGGTTAAAAAAAGCAAACAACATGAACAACTAAAACATTTAGAATAATCCTGCCCACCAAAATGCTTAAGAACAAATCCTACTTACCTAGCCCATGATCTGGACATACTTATTAGGTCATATGTTCACCAAAATATTCATAGGACACCGATGCGAGGATCCACACGATCACATTTGTAATTTTTACTCTATTTGTGCCTCTTTCAACATGCTAGGAATATCATGAGATAAGATGCATTTTACGTTGTTTCCATTCACATTACTTGATGAGGCTAAGCGATGGACAAACTCTCTTGAACAAGGAGAGGTTTCAACTTCGGATAACCTTATAGAAAAGTTTATGAAGTTTTTCCTGCCCATTGAGAATGCAAGGAAAAGGCCAGACCTGATGACCTTCCAACAAAGAGAGAGAAAATTTGATTGATGCGTGGAGAAGGTTCAAGAGGTTGGTGAAGGGATGCCCCCATAATGGTATTCCTAAATGTGTGCTGATGGAGTAGTTTTATTTTAGGTTTAGTGAGGATACGCAGAAGTCTACTGATGTTGAGTTTATTGGAGGGATGCTGGAAAGCTCTTATAGCTAGATAAAGAGGATGTTGGACGCTATGGCTAGCAATAGCCAGGACTGGCGAGATAATGACTTTGGCTCGCAACAAGAAAGTAGAGGGAAAAGAGACATGATTAAAGATGGAGTAGATAGGAATATGATGGTGGCGCTTCAAGGTTAAGTCACCGAAATGAACAATCATATGCAATCTATGGCGTTATCGCAAGTAAATTCTATAGGAAGCTATTTCCAGGCAGTACAACAAGTTGATGAACTGAGCTGTGTGGGATGCGAAGGTCCTCATAA
Organism: Cucumis variabilis; assembly: GCA_037974545.1. Classification (NCBI taxonomy): domain Eukaryota; kingdom Viridiplantae; phylum Streptophyta; class Magnoliopsida; order Cucurbitales; family Cucurbitaceae; genus Cucumis; species Cucumis variabilis. Next base: position 23,195,541 of record JBBPDI010000023.1, on the reverse strand, counting down.
TACTGACGCATGCCCAATGACCCCTACTCACACACTTATAACACGGGGTGGAAAGATCACCCTAATTTCGTTAGGGGTCAAGAGAAGAACACTTAAAGGTGGCAAGGTGGCCAAGGAAATTATCGCGGTAAAGCACCTAGCTATCGTTAAAGACAATAAAATAACTGGCCACACTAGCCCCACATCATCAACAAACCAACACCACTACTTCATCCTTATCTTTATCCATGAAAGCTCTATTCTGTGAATACATATAAAGGAATGATGCCCTTCTGCAAAGTCAAGCCTCATCTATAAAAATTCTTGAATTACAGTTAGGGCAACTGATAGCGTGTATAAATACCAGTTATTATAGCTCCTTGTATTAGAATAATGAGGTTAAAACACAAATAAAGATTATCAGAACGTGTAACTTGCGTTGTAAATGCATAAGTACTTGGAAATATGCTTTACATAAATGTCATGCATGTTTCACGCGATTTTAATGTCTAAACAAAGGTTATTGAATAAAGAAAGAAACTGGTGAACTGCAGAACACATGTCATGAAAAGACTACAACTAATAACTCATCTGACGATCAACGTCTCCAGGCGAGGAACAAAGTTATCATGTGAGAAAGGGTTACTAGAAGACAAAAGCAGTAGTTGGAGATGACGTGACGTGCGACAAACAGTTATCGCATTAGTTGAGCTATATTCATTGCTTGGCCATTGTCAACCGCAAACTACCTGAGAGGGCAAGTAGCAAGAATGAGGAGAACGCACACAAGGAAAAGTTTGGCGACAAACTCCACCTTAACTAGATAACTTGCAACATTTGTATCTCGAAAGGCGAACAAGTGTGCACGTTAGGTTATTTTCTTAATCGTGAAGTTCTATAAGAGTTATAAGTGAATACTCTTAAATCAATCTTGCTGAATCAGACTTAGTCATATAGATCCCAAAAGGAGACTATGTGTGGCTTTCAATGACTCTGAGAGGAGCACGCCTTAATCATAAGTTGATTGTGTAAGTTAAATTGCATCAGGACTTTCACATTGCTTAATTGCCTAATGGCGCATAGACCTTCCTACACCCTTTCTCACATACAAATAAGTTTGCATATAATTCCATTTCGCATCCATTTACTCTCCTTTACAAATTCACTAGGTGTACATAAGTAGTTTCAATCCTATCCCCAATTCTTTTATACCTTTGTAATTAATTCCTATACAGCCTAAACGATAAGTGGAATCTAGAACTAACATCTATAACAATTCCCTGTGTTTGATCCCAGATCACCTAGGTAAACCTACTGTTCGCTTCCACTTGAGAGGGCAATAGAAAAACATGTACTCAACGAGGACTTAAGTACTATGCAATGAAGAGGTACATAGTGAGCATTTCGCATGCTATGATCATGACCCATGACTCATCGCCTAGAATCCAACCATGCTATACAAAGAGTTACAGTGAGCGCATTATACGCAATGACCCGACTTAGAGATGTATTGTATTTGCGTTACACATACACACATAAAAATATCAAGTCCAAACGTTAACAACCAAGTTTTTAGGGTTGTTACAGGGGAATTAATTTATAGATGTTAGAGTAGAATCTTACTTTGAGAGTGGGCAAAGCATTTGATTTTGGTGAATCACGTGATTAGCCAAAAATTATGTAAAGAGGTTCAAAGTACCAGAGTAACTTGTGATTGCTTGAACCAACCCCAAAATCAATGTATCTTTCAAAATAGAAGTGTCCTTGTGCGGATCTAATGGAAAACACAATTTCAGTTAGTTAAGCTACAGGCACTAAAAAAGATCATTTGAACATTGCAATGAATGATTGAGAGTAGAGACTTATTGCGATGAACAATCAGGATCTTGACAATCATGACACAAATTATTAATAAAGTTCAAGAACAATGCGATCAGAAAGCTATGCAGAGAAAAAGCGATGATACTACAGTTCCCTCTCGCCAAAGAACATGAATTCATGGATGCAACTGTAATGTATAATTCTTCCAATTTCTCTTATCGGATCCTTATACTAATGTATAAGTATATATACTTATACTCTTACTTCTATGAGTAATTCTTTTATAGTTTTGTAAATTGGTTTTATATTCAACGTGTATATCCTTTAGTCTTACATTAGGGAGAGAGAGTTTAAAAAATTTTAGTAGGTAGGGAATGTTAAGCTTTTGAGTGATGAAGCCATCTTGTAGGAAGTTTTTGTCAAAACGCAGTAAGCTTTGTGGCCTTCTTGCAAGATGTCGAGCAAAAGAGATGCGTGTTAATTAGGGTTTTTGAGAAGTTAAAACGTTACTGTTATTTTAAAATTTAAATTTTAATAGCCATGATTGCAAGCTGCCTCGAAAACTAAAATGTCATGTCAGTACATTAAGTTTCATTTAAAACGCATGATGATAATCATGAGGTAACCACTTCTTAACCCTAGTTAGTGTGCCCTTTAAAAACCCTTGGAAAGCCTTAAATACAATCTTTTCACACATGAGTATTTTCAATCTTTCATTCCTTCTCAAGCATTCTGATTGTCTTCTCCGACAAGAAAGTAAAAATATTAACCTCTCTCTTTACGTTCTAGCCTATTCACTGCTCTATTTTCGTAACAATGGCTAGAGAGAAAGCAGTTGAGAAATCTGAGAAGAGAGAATTAGGAGTATTCCACTCCGACAGTCCTGTGGCGGAGAAAGCCCAACCCAGTTTCGTTCAATCCCTACCCAATTCAAGTGAGATTTTTGGAACAGAGGGCTTTGACCTCTTAAATTTCGAGGGTAGAGAAATACTAATGACAGAGGAGAATTTAGAAATTATGTTAGGAATTTTTATTGAAGAAAAGAAAAGAAGAGAGAAATTGAAAGAATTGGCTGTGACGAAGGAGAAAGTAGGTGAAGAAGAAAAAGAAAAAGAAAAAGAAATAGGTGAAGAAGATGATCAACCAAGTTTTGAAGAAGAGGAAGGCGAGAAAGGACCTTCCTCACCTATTATAAAAATTGAGTTTGGAAGGTTGGCGATAGAATCGCATAAGAAAAAGGAAAATGTGAAGGTTGAGCTTTAGAAAATGAAAGACTAAGTAAAAGGTGTTAAGGGCTTGATGGAAAAGAATAAGGAAAGAAAGTTGAGGGAGTGGGAAGAGCTCCTCAATGCATCAAAGAAATTTGCTTTCTCGGGTAAAGAGAAAAACCTCGAAGAGTTTTGCGAGGAGTTTGAAAAAGAAGTAGATAAGATGAGCCCACTAGAAGATAATGTGGGCGAAGAGTGATCAAAGAAATAAAGGTGTCAAGAGGTGAAGGTGCTAAAAGGCATGAAAAGAAAGCAAGGGCTCAGCGAGAAGAGGTCAGCCTAGAGGCGGAAAGGAAAGATGTTCTTTCAGAGGACATAAGCAAACGGTTCATAGTAGAGAAAGGACTCTTCCCATTTGAGGGTCAACGCACACTTTCTATCGCATCACTCATCAAGACGTTAGGCTGGAAAGAGTTTTTTAGAGGGATGAATGCGATAAGACCTGGTGTGGTTAACTTATTTTACAACAACAAGTTCAACATCGAGCAACATTACATCGTTGTAAAAGGGAAGAAGGTGAACTATGGGCTATAAGCTATCAATCCTTTGTATAAACTAAATCAAACCGCGGTGGAACATCCTATTTTCAGAAACCCAATAGACTGTGGCATGCAAGACGCATTAGACAAGGTTACCTGGAATGGGGAAAAATGGGACGTGACCATCAACGGGAAGTACTAATTCTTCTCGCATAACCTTAAGACAACTGCGAGCATTTGGCTAATGTTTATAAAGAAGAAGCTTCTGCCCACGCGACATGACAGTACAATCTCCTGTGAGAGGATAATGCTGGTATACTGTATCATAGAGGAAATACCAGTGAACGTGGACGAGATTATTTTCGAACACATAGAAGTCTGGTTACAACATTCGCAGGGACCCAAACCTTTCTTGCATCTAATTGAAAGGCTTTGTCTGAAAGCATGCCCTAGGCTTGAGCAATCGCCACAAGTAGCATGTGTTAAAGAGGGAATGTGTACCGCAACAAACCTCAGTCACATTTTTGCACTCCACAAGAATAAAGCCATAACCAAAAAGTTGAACTAAGGTTGGGCGCAAAGTGGAGGCGATAAAAGAAAAAGAAAGAGAAGAAGAGAAAAGTGAAGTTAGAGAAATTCCTCTAAAAAGAAAAAGGAAAGGCGAGGAGGAGGCCTAAAGTGCAAAGAAAAAGAAAATCTTGAAGGCCAAGAACTCTGAGGATCCTTTGCCTCACATTTGCATTATACCCATTACCCTCGTACCCATTAGCTCGTCTGCCAAATCCAAAACTTCAAAGGCTATAATCATTCACACACCTTCACAATCAACATCCAAATCCAAAATGCCCTATTCTCCATCGCAGACCCATGAAATCAAACCCTCACAATCCAAATTGCCACCTCCTCCCATAATCCAAACTGATCTATCTTTTACGAGGCGAGAAACGGATAACTCTCTAACCTTAGTGATTATTGACCCAACCAACCAACCACTTAGACAAGAGTGTTCAAGTCAAGAGAAATTTTAAGATTCACTCTCGGACCCCACCTCATTTCTCACTGATGAGTTCAGAGAACAAGAAGAGAAGGCGGACAACCCCAACCTACCCTTGAAAAGAATAGAGCCCAAAGAGGAGATTATTGATGACCTATTCCAAAGGGAAACCTAAATAGATCCTAAAATAGATGGTGAGATAAATCTCCCCTTGTCGACAAAAGAAAGTAGTCAGCCTTTGTGGAAAGACAAGGAAAAGGCGACGAATGAAGATGAAGAAGAAGTGGACGAGGATTACACCTTCAAATTCATAAATGAACATGTGTGTTAACCTATGAAGAGTGGATGTGAAGATGTAACCCAATGCCAAAGCAGTTTATATGAAATACATCTTCAAAGTCAAAAGCAATTAAGCAATTTAGAACTCAAATTTAACAACGCAAATGTACATCATCTGACTGAGATTGAAGGACTAAAGGCAATAGTGCAAGAGCTTAGAATGCAAAATATAGAGCTCAAGGCACAAAATCATGTAATCATGGAGATGATAGAACAATCAGTCAAACGCAATGATGTGTAGTTCAGGGCAACACTGAGATATCTTCACGTAGCAATCTGCAGCATCATCCTAGTACCTGAAGTTCCTCAAGTGGTGCCAACACCTTTAACGCAAAAATGACGTTGCGGCATGCGGCGAAGCAGAATCCTATCAACTGCCACCTCAACAGTAAACTTGGTCGGTGTATTTTGGGTCTTACTTTTTAAAAATGATAACTATTGATTTATGTAATTTGTATTTCTTTGTACTTATGTTCTTTGCAATGAAAAGTGCAACTTTGATATGATTTTTGTGCATTTAATCTTTCTTGTCGCAAGCTTAGCTCTCCACTTTTTAGTATTCTAATTTTTCTTTGCAATTCAATGACATTTCAATGAAATAAATTATGTGAAATAAGGTTTCATTTGTTATTTTGGTGTTTGACTTGTTAAGGAACCTTACTTAGAAAAGATCTCTAAAGTTTAGTAGGCGAGCAAGATTTACCTCAACTCAAATTTCTTTTGTAAAATTTTTCTACGAATAATCATATCATTCACTTTTTGCAATGAGGACACAACTAACCTCTAAATTTGGGGGTGTGCGAGGTCCACGTTAAAGCTTTTGAAATTTTTCGAAAATCCTTTTAACACGATAAAAAACAAGGCATTTTAACAAATGTTGAAACAAAGCCAAAAATGTCAAAATTTTAAAATTTTTATATTATGTTTTCAATCTTAATAACAACTCCTTTGTTGCCTCCTCTCACAAAAATAAAGAAGCAAATCTTTAAAAGTAAAAAGGTAGAGAGTGAGTAATGAGAGGCAATAAGAGTTACAGTTGAGGAGAGAAACAGACTCATAAAGTACCTATGATTTTTCACTCAACGTTAAATCCAATGTAAATATAATAAAATGTAATCTTTCGCAAAATAAAAGGATTCAAAACATTTAAATTTTTTTGGCCATTTCTGAAATTGAAAATAAGATTTATTGTGGGAAATGAACAAGGATATTTTGAGTATTAAGCTTGCCGCACACTGAACTTAGAAATTCATTTCATAACAAGAAGTACGCGATGAGAGTAAATTCTGAATAATGAATAAAACTTGCTTGTGTTTTGATAAGTGTTGAAACGTAAAAGGGGAAGGTACAGTCTTTAAGGAGGAATTGTGCTTGAGGATAAACATAATATGGAGTAATGCTTGAGGACAAGTATTATTCTAAAATTGGGAGTGTGATAGTGTGTATAAATATTTGTTACTATAGCTTCTTCTATTAGAATGATGAGGTTAAAACACATATAAAGATGAATAGAATACATAACTTGCGTTGTAAATGCATAAGTACTTGAAAAGATACTTTACATAAGTGTCATGCCCGTTTCATGCGATTTTAATGTCTAAACATAGGTTGTTGAATAAAGAAAGAAACTAGTGAACCACAGAATACATCTCGCAAAAGGACTATAGCTAAGAACTCATCTGGCGATCAACGTCTCCAGACGAGGAACAAAGTTATCACGCGAGGAAGGGTCACTAGAAGACAAGAACGGTAGTTGGAGATGATGTGACATGCGATAAACACTTTTGGGCGGACGACGCTGACAAGTTCAGAAGATAGAAGTTTCCTTCCAAAATGTTGCCTATGTAAAGCCATTTCCATCAACCTACAAAGTGTGCATGAATGGACAAATATCGTAGAGAGAGGTGAAAAGGACTAGCCTTTCTGCCATTTGTAAATGTTTCTTCTTGTTCTCTGATCAGTGGTAAAAGCAAAAGCTTGGCTTCTAAGAAAGGAAGAATTCAACTTCAATTTCCCCCCACTTGTAATACTTTTGGACTCTCTTCTCTCCCTATTTTTGCACTTCTTTGTAATATAAGTTATTAATATTGTACAATGGCCTAAGGCCTACATTCTTTACATATATTACATGTTTATACCTTTTCAATCCACCATTTCTTTACTTTTCATTTGTCAAAGCTTTGTTAGTAGTTTAAGTCAGTGATAGTTTTTAATAAGAAGTAGAGCTTATAATCCTTATCACATTAGTTGAGCTATATTCATCGGTTGGCTAGTGTCAATCGCCAACTACCTGAGACAGCAAGTAGCAAGAATAAGCTTAATGCACGCAAGGAAGAGTTTGGCAACAAGATCCACCTTAGCAAGATAACTTCCAATATTTGTATCCCGTAAGGTGAAAAAATGTGCACATTAGGTACCAAGAGGTTGCTATTCTTAATCGCGAAGTTCTATAAAAGTTATAAGTGAAGACTCCTAGATCTATCTTGCCTAATCAGACTTAGTCATGTAGATTCCGAAAGGAGACTATGTGTGAAGTTCAATGACTCTAAAAGGAGCACACCTTAATCATAAGCTTATTGAGCAAGTTAAATTGCATCAAGACTCTCACATTGTTTAATTGCCGAATGGCGCATAGACCTTCTTTCACCCTTTCTCGCATACAGGTTAGTTTGCATATAATTACATTTTGCATCTATTTACTCCCCTTTATAAATTCTCTAGGTGTACATAAGTAGTTTCAATCGTATCTCTGATTCTTTTATATCTTTGTAATTGATCCCCGTAAAGCCTAAACGATAAGTTGAATCTAGAACTAACATCTATAACAATTCCCTCTATTCGACTCTAGATCACCCAGGTAAACCTACTGTTCGCTTGCACTTGGGCGAGCAATAGAAAACTTGTATTCAACGAGAATTTAAGTATTATGCGATATAGAGGTACATAATGATCATTTTGCGTGCTATGATCATGACCCATGACTTATCACCTAGAATCTAAGCATGTTATACAGAGAGTTACAGTGAGCGCAATGATCTGACTTAGAGATGTATTACATTTGTGTTACACGTACACAAAAATATCAAATCCAAACTCGAACAACCAGCAACTATCTAGCGATATCTCTTGAAGACTAAAAGAATCATTGCCAAGCAACACTGAAATGTGTAACGAGGCCGAGGTATTCGGGAAAGAGAAGTGTCAAGTGCATCCTCTTTTCAATGGCCGCCAATTCTAAGTCATGTGTTGGGTAGTTGCGCTATGTAATTTCAATTGTCTAGACGCATAGGCTATCATCTTTCCTTCTTGCATTAGAATGCATCCCAACCCTTGATGTGATGCGTTGCAATATACCTCAAATCCTTTTCTTGCCGTTGGTAAGGTGAGGACAAGTGCAGTAATAAGCCTACGTTTTAACTTCTGAAAACTCCTTTCACATTTGTCGTTCATTGAAATTACGTCATCTTTTTAGTAAGTGTTGTTAGAGGAACGGCTATTTAGAAAATACCTTAAGAAAACGTCTATAATAGCTTGCTAACCAAGGAAACTCTGGATTTCTGAAATAGTTTTATAGCGTTTCCATGTCTCAATCGCCTCAATCTTTTGTGGATTAACTTTCACCCCTTCTCAAGTTATGATATGTTAAAAATGCACTCCTTGTTTTAGCCAGAATTCACATTTGCTAAATTTTGCAAGTCGTTTCTCTTCTCATATAGTTTATAATTCGGCCCTTAGATGCTCCACATAGATTTTCACGTCTTGTTAGAAGATCAAAATATCATTGATGAAGACATTAACAAATTGGTCCAAATACACTATTACAAAATTGTCTTTACTTGACGCTTAAAAACTGTCAAGTGTCTGTTTACTTGACACTTTTAAATGTGTCAAGTAATCAAGTGTCAGAATAAGAGAGGTATACTTGACAGTTTGTAAGCGTCAAGTAAAGCCAATTTACTTGACAGGCAAAAGCGTCAATTATATGAGATTACTTGACGCTTTTTACACGTCAAGTAATCTAGTGTCAAGAATAAGAGGGGTTTTGTTTGACAATTTATAAGTATTTAAGATTTGTTGAAATTTTCTACATGTCAAGAATTTGTTGACTCTTGACACGTTTTGCAAGTCAAGTGTTTTTTTTTATTATATTTTTTAAAATATCCTCATAATATATCGTGCACCTGTTTTGAAGTTCAACAATATTGAACGTATATAAGTAAAGCAAGAGAGTACATGTACAAATGTGATAAAGTACATATTAATTGAACAATTGAACATTTGAATCAACTAAACTTTTTCCATTAAAGAAGTAATAATGTTTTAACATATTGGATATATATATATATATACATGTAGTTAGCCTATACTTACATACATACATACATGTAGTTAGCCTACACTTCTAACAATAGCCTAAACTTTCCATCTATGTGTAGCCTAACTATAGGTGTATCAACAAAATATCATATCTATATCCAGTATCAAGAAATCTTATCTATCTAACCCAAAATATAATCACCATAAATCAAATGTGGCCACTCAAAAAATCAGCAAGCTCCATGCGCACTTCATCCAACTCGAATTGACTATATGGGCTCCTTGTATCAATATGATATAAAAACCAAAATATTAAAGTTAATACTTTGATTACTTGAATTGTAGAAAATAATTCAAATAATCATTTAAACACAACATACCGAATTTGTGACTACTATACTTCCATTAGTGATTATATCTCTCATGTATCTCATCAAATAGTACCCACATTTAACTACTCCAACTTGCAAAGGACACTGTAAATACATAAATTACCAAAATATATGCTTAATGGTGCAAATAGCTCATATACCATATACTTTTAATTAACGAATAAATATGTTTACACCTTACCTTCACTGTTTTCCATATTAAATGTTTTCGATTTGTTTGAATATTTTTCTGAGAGCAAAAGATAGTAATAGCCTCATTTGTAAGAAATAACTACACTTTAGCCATGAAGTGAACTTTAAGACGGTAAACATCATATATTAAAAAAGCTTACTTAAGTATCAGTTACGTATCTAATATATACTCTTGATGTTGTTCAAAGTGAGTCAATATAATAAATTGTCTCATCGTATGCGTTAATAGCCAGAAGTCCCCAATGACCACTACATAGAAAGAATATAAGTACATTGCCTTAACATAATCCAAAATAAGTTTATCTATGTTAAATCAAAAGTAAACTACAACAATTCAAAGTAACATATCACGTAAAATGAAATAGAACATAAAATAGTCAAAATCCCATTCATAATTGTATGTTTTTTTCTACTATTAATCTATCTACTCATGTCAAATTAGCATATATTGGTTTAACATCCATCCCACTTCGTCACAATTCAGTTTACGGTGTAAAAGTAGGAGTAATACAACATCACAACTTAAAATTTTGAGACATTGAAACCAAACAGGCCAAAGTTAGAGTCTACATGTGTGATGTAACCTCAGACAATTCATAAAACCAAGTTGTAGATATAACTCGCACTTATTCAATCATAAAATGAAGAACAAAGCTGGAGACACTTGACATTTGTAATGGAATAGAGGAAATTCAAACTGAATCAACAACAAAAAAAAAAACAATCAAAAGAATGAAGAAGGGTATAGATCAACAAACATAAAATTCAAACAAACAGAAGAATGAAGGAGGATATACAATTTTTCCATATTCTACATTCATTTTCAAAAGAGAATGTAAGGGTATTGAAGATCAGTTTGAAGGCATAAGAGAAAATAACAAAAAATGGCCGAATGTATAATAAATGTTGCATCAGTAATTGTGACACCAATAGGAAAGATGTGATTAGCTATTCAATTCCAACCCACCTTGCTTTAACTTTCTCCAACGACACCAACTAAGTAAAAAAGAAGGAAGAGGGTGACATATATCGACCAACTCAAAGACAGAGCAAACAAGTTTCAGGAAGTTGTTGGTTGTCCTGTACCTTTACTAGATACTAATAATTCTATTTTTTCTAAAGGTCATCAGACTTTAGGATCAAAAACCTCAATGGCCAAACAAATTAAGGATGCACTTGCAAAACTTGAGGTACAAAAGGTTGGAATTTATGGTACGGGAGGTGTTGGAAAAACCTATTTGCTCAAGGAAGTTAAGAAATTGGTGTTGGAAGAAAAATTGTTTGATCTAGTGATTGAAGTGACTGTAGGCCAATCTAATGATATAATGGATATGCAACAAGAAATTGGAGACTTGCTCAATAAAAAATTGTCAAAGACTAAGAGGGGAAGAGCAGCCTTCCTACAAAATGCATTGGTGGAAATGAAAGGTAATATCCTTATCACATTCAAACAAAATCTAAAATCCTAAGATTCAATTCAAAGTAACATATCACCTTTAGCTTAATTATTTTATTTCCTAAAGAAACATAAGATAAACAAACCTAAACGGAGTGCACATTAAAGTATGACCTATGTGTTTCAATATCAACGGAAGAAGAAGCAATACAATTTAATGAATTGGTTAGTATATTTTATTAATTACCCGGGATTAAAAGGAGCCAAAACGAGTTGGTTTTGTCTTGAAGCCATTAATCTACTACATAGATTGCGAGCTCTAACTTCTTGGGTGTTGTGACCAACCGATATAAGGGATGGGTCAACGAATATGTAATTTGAAACATCTTGTGAATGCAAATACCTAAGAAAGATGGAAAAGTCAATAAAGTAACACTTGTATAAAAAGTCTAGAGTTGACGAATGAGTACTTACGCCATATATTAGTAGTTGGTAACGAATGCCTAAATCTTTGTTCGTTACCTTTTCAGCAAATATAAGTGTTGTCTTTAAAGGTAGTGGCATGTTGATATTAGACTCACAAGTATCTTCTTTTTCATTAGGAACCTAAGAAAGTCATAAATCCAACAATAATGTTAAAGTACGTAAGACTTATACAAAAACTCATGCATTAAATTTTGCCAAAACTTAACTAATATTAAAAAAAAATACGATGATACATAAAAATAAATCATGATGATGAGAAGTTTTATACACCCACTATTGCAAAGAAAATCTCATGAACAATGATGATGCAATTAACTATTTAACAAACAAAAGACAAATAGAAAATAGAAATTGGTAATATTCAATATCATCTGTCATTCTATAACTATTTCACCACCAATAATAAAAAATATGGTTGTAGGGTCTCATTTTATAGATTTAATGTACTAAAATAATAATAAAAAAATATAGTTCATAATATAGAAGACTATTTAGTTAGGACTCAAACTATTAATATATTACTATGAGCATTCCCCCCACACACACCCACACCCCATCGTTTCTTTTACCATTTCACCCTTGGGTATAAAATTTTGATACAATTATTGCCCTTTTTAACCCATCAAATTTTGATAAAGTTTCAACTTTGGGTAACTAAGACAACTTGAAAAAAAAAAAGAAAAGCATGCCATGTGATAGAGAATGCTTTAAGGTTCCATACATTGTAAATGAACCACTATGAATCTCTAAAATTGGTGCAATGCATGCAATATGCCACAAAATGAGTTACCTACAACTATAGACCATTTCAATGCAAGCTTGAATTTAATGATGAGTTGTTATTTTGAAACTTGAATTTTAGCTATGAAACTTTTGTTTGTGGTTTTTGCTGACAATGTTGTTCGTAATCTGATTGTGAATTTTATGGTCTTAATTTGTAGAACTTTTGATATCAACATTGAGTAATTTGAGTTTGGTAGTCATACAACAATGAGTGAACAAAACTCTATTGATCTGGAACAAGGATGAGACTATGTGAAAAAGGGAATTACAAAAATTGAAAAGCATTCTTAAGGGACTGCAAGAGCCACAATGGAGAGAAAAAAAAGGCGATAAAGAAGAAATCAAGGATCCAAAACATGAAACAAGAGAAAGGAAGCAACAATATGAAGTTGAATAAGAAATTAAGAGGTTAGAATAGAAAAAACGTATGAAAGAACTCACCAGGAACTAAAACGAGTTTGAAAGTGGAAAAAATATTAAATAAAGAAGAGGAAAAGAGAAGGCGAAATTGACCAAATGGACAATTATTCATTTTCAACTTAATCTCAAGTGGATATAACAAAAAAGTGATTCCATAGCTTTGATAGTTTATATGAACATTTCAATTTTAGATTCACTAATGTAAAAATATATCATCACAGTTTCATGGTATTTTCTCAACTTCTGGAGCAAATAACACTTAATTAATAAACTTGACATTAACATTTCTGTCCCTGAATGTAATAATCTTTGTAGTGGTAGAGGAAACATTTCAGTGAAAGCTACATCATTAAATTTGCAACTCTACAAACTCACCTAGTTTGGAATGACTAAGGACGCATTTTATATGTTACCAAAATGAAAACAGAACAAGCATAAAATGACCCTTCAACTATTCTAACCTTTCTCCTATAGTTTCCTTTGATCATATCATTCAGTTTCCTGCAGTAATATATTACTGGTGGAGGAAGCATGGGTTTAGAGTCTATATCAATGGTTTTTGTTTTACAGGAAGTTGTGAAGAAAGAAGATAACATGGTTGATTCCTTAGATATCTTTTCTCATATAAGTCAGTTTTTTACCAATGACAAAGTGGAAAATGAAAAACAAAATAGTAAAAAATAGTCTCAAACTAAACTTTAACCATTAAACAAAATAGTAAAGGTGTCAACAACCCATCAAATTTACACAAACAAACTAAACTTAACAAACCATGAACAAAGTCATTGACTGTCAATCTTAATACTTAGTATTCTTATCAATTTAGCACCACACTAGAAAGAAATGGTAGGTAAAAAAAAAAAGCTTCTCAACACCAAACACAGTACAAATGATGGAGTTTTAGCAAACATTTCACTAGTGAAAACAATACACTATAGACAAATTTCATCCCTTGAAGCTAACTTTGAGTGTGTGATGTTTGAATGAAAAACTCCAAGTCAGTATACCTCTAATTTTCAATAGAAAAAGAAAAAAAATATCAAAAGGTGGGTAACCTCGAGATTTGCTTTAAATCAATCCAATAGTAACAAAAATCAACGCATCAACAAAGATAATACCCAGATGATGGAAACCTAATTTAAAGGGAGATGGAAATCCACAGGAGACAAACCATATTTTGGCTTGCTGGAGAATCAAGAAATAGAGAAAAAATACATACCTTTAACCTGAGAACGAAGGTGAAAGAGAAATGCTTAGTCAGAGAACAGAGATGGAGCCGGAGAAGAGAGAAGAGGAACAAAGTTGTATGATGAAATTAGAGAGAACCCGAAGACGAGCCAAAGAATGGAGAACATCTAATCGAGGAGAAGACGAAGTCGAAGAATGAAATGGAGAACACCTAATCGGGGAGAAAGGAGAAAATAAGCAGAAGAAGAAAAGAGGAAAGGAGAAACAAATTAGAAATAAAATTGGGGATTTAATTTGGGGATATGGAAAAGAGGAAAAGTAAAGAAAAATTAGTAAAGATAAATAAAGATAAATTTATTTAGACAAAGTGGAAAAATTATTTTTGACATGTTTTACCTGTCATGTAAATAAAACTAGACTTGACGTTTTTAACCTGTCAAGTATTGAATTTTTTTAAAAAAAAATTATGCATTTTTTCCACTTTTTGTTATTCTTGACGTTTTATCATTTTACTTAACAGTTTTTATTAAAACTTTCAAGTATATAAAAAATGCAGGCGTTAAGTAATACTGTTTTTGTAGTAGTGATAGCACTTAAATACTCTGTTCATCAAATCCATGAAGGCATCACGAAAAATTTGTAATGTCCATAACACATCTTGAAGGTTGTCTTTGGTCTATCTGACTCCTTAATTATCATTAGATGGAAGCCAGAACACAAATCTATTTTCAAGAATACTGAGGCACCCTTCAATTGGTAAAAGAGGCCGTCAATTCGCGGGGCAAGGGATACTTATTCTTTATTGTTACTTTATTCAATTGCCAACAGTCAATACATAGCCTCAAAGATCCATCCTTCTTTTTCACAAAAAGCACAAGTGCTAACCAGGATGAAATGCTTGGTCGAATGAAACCCTTATCTAACAATTCTTGTTGTTGTTCTTTACTCCTTCAACTCGTTGAGTGCCATGCGACAAGGAGTTTAGGAAATCGACGTTGTTTCTGATACTACTTCAATAGTAAATTCAATTTCTCTTTGAGGGGGTAAACCATTCCCTTCCTTTTGAAAGTACATATAAGTATTCGCAGACAATTGACATATTCTCCATATTCCAATCCCCACGTGAGTAAGGTAAGCGATATGCCCTTTCTTCAATAGTTTCCTCGCTTAAAGCACTGAGATGATGTTAACCAGTTTTGTTTCTTTATTACCTACTGATAATCTGTATAAACACCAACTATTATAGTCTCTTTTATTAGAATAATGAGGTTAAAACTTCAAAGAAGAGGATCAAAGTGTGTGACTCATGTTATAAATTCATAAATATTTAAAAATATAGCTTACATAAGCACCATGCCTATTTTACGCGATTATTATATCTAACCGTAGGATAAGTGGAAAAGAAGAAAGGAGCAAACCACAAAGGACATCTTGCGTAGAGGCTACGCGATAGAGACCTGCTTAGCGATTAACAACCCCAAACGAGGAAACATGTCATCACACGACGAAAGCTTACTAGAAGACAAGACTGGTAGTTGGAATGATGTGACTTCACAAGGTAAGAGTCAGTGCTGACACGCTCAGAGGAATAGAAGTTTCTCGCCAAAAAGTGGTCTATACAAGCACTTTATCTTCACCAAGAAAAGGATGCCCGAATAGGCCAGTTGGAGGCTTGAATAGGCCAGTTAGAGAGCTTAGAGTTCAAGCAAGAGAGGAACCCCCCCCCCCATTTTCCCCCTAACTTGTAGTGTTTTCCCACTCTTCTTTCTCTCTATTTCAGCACTTCATTGTAATATATTTTGTTTATATTGTACAATGGCATAAGGCCTACATTATATATATATATATATATATTATATTACATTTTCATACACTTTTCAATTCATCCATGCTTCTACTGTTCGTTTGTCTTTGTGTTATTAATAGTTTGGTTCGTGACAAGTTCTTCATTAGAAGTCTAGCTTATAAGTCTTATCACATTAGTTGAGCTATATTCATCACTTGGCCAGTGTCAATCGCCAACAACCCAAGAAGGCAAGTAGCAAGGATAAAACTAATGCACATAAGGAGGAGTTTGGCAACAGACTCCACCTTAGCGAGATAACTTTCAACATTTTTATCTTGAAAGGTGAACAAGTGCATACATTAGGTGCTAAGAGGCTATTGTCTTTAAATGAAAACTTCTATAAGTATTCTAAGCAAAGTCTTTAAGAGATTGCTCGCCTAATCTAGCATAGTCATTTCTATCCCAAAAGGTGAACAAGTGTGGCGTCTAAACACTTCAAAAGAAGGCCTCCTTAATCATGTGCTGATTATGCAATTATATCGCATCAAGACTCTTGCATTACTTAATCACTTAATAATGCATAGACCTTCCTTTACCTTTTTTTCGCATACAAGTTAGTTTGTTCAATCTTCTAGTGTGCGACATATTATTCTCTATGCATGAGTCTCTAGGTGTAAGCAATTAGTTTTAATTTTCTTTGTATTATTTCGACCTAATTGTCATAACGCCTAAACGATAAGTGGACCCTAGAACTAACATCTGATGGATCACCCACTTAAACCTACTGTTCTGCTTGCACTAAGCAAGCAGTAGAAAATTTGTACTCAATAGGAACTTATGTATCACGGGATGAAGAAGTACATAGTGAGCATCTCACATGCTATGATCATGACCCATGAATCATTGCCTATAATTAAAGCACGCAATATAGAAAGTTATGGTGAGTGCATTATGTGCAATGACCTGACTTAGTAATGCATTGTAGTTGCATTATACACATGTGAATCTATTAAGTCCAAACAAACAACCAAGTTTTTGGTACCGTTGTCGGGGAATTGAATTATGGATGTTAGAGTAGAGTCTTATTTTGAGTTTGGAAAAGCATTTGATTTTGGTGATCAATCACGTGATTAGCCAAAAATTGCACGAAGGGGTTCAAGGTACCAAAGTAATGTGTGATTGCTTGAACCAACTCCAAGATCAATGTATCTTTCGGATGATGACCTAGAGAAATTTTAATGGATGCGGTTGATGGCAAATGAAAATGAGAATGTCCATGAAGTTATCAATAAAAGTATCCTCACGCGGAGCTAGTGAAAAAGCATTTCAATTAGCTAAGCGACAAGGATAGAGAAAGATCATTTGAACATTGCGATGAATGATTGAGAGTAAAGAGTTATTACGATGAATAATCAGGATGCTAAGAGTCATGATGCAAATGATCTATGAAGTTTAGGAATGATGTAGTCAGGAAAGCTATGCGGAGAAGAGCGATGATACCACAATTCTTCCTCACCAAGGAACCTGAACATATGGATGCATTTGTAACGTATAACTCTTCCAATTTCTTTTTAGAGTTGCATCCCTATATTTGTGTACATATTTACTTATGCCATTATACCTTTGTAAGTAATTTTATACGTGTAGATCAATTTTGTATTCAGTTTTTGTATATTCTTTAATCTCACAAGGGGATTGCTGAAGGGATAATAGCCCTATGGCAGCGGAAGAATTAAAGAACCATTACTCAATTTAATTGGGAATATTTAAAAT
>JBBPDI010000023.1:23166653-23177828 GCA_037974545.1 Cucumis variabilis | reverse complement strand
TTTCTAATGTACACGACCTTGCCTATATACCTTGCATAATCTTTTACCTTTTTGCATATCAATTCACATCTTGTCAAAAATAAGGGAACCAGTTCAATGTGGTGAGTGTGTGGGAAGAAGGAAAAAGAAAAATGCAATTTAGAATAATTGTGATCGATAGAGATATTGCAACACATCATATGAGCTCCGTCGACACTATATTGCTTACCTTCAAGCTCTTTGGTTCTTCAAACATCATCCTTCTTTAGGTTGTATTTTTCTTCCTCCCTTCTTCCTATTGTCCGTGTAGAACAAAAACATAAACACATTTGTGAAACTACAGAGAAGTAGGAAAAAGGAAAATACAACTTAAGAAAGATGATGGTTAATAACAGGAGAATGTCGAGATAAAAAATTTGATAACAGCGAAAACAGGTTGATTCAAATCGATCGCAATAAATGAGGTGGTAGGAGCCATTAGTATGAACCACATCCACAAACTTAATTAAGACCTATTTAGAATTTTGTAACACTTCCACGAATTTTAATTATATCTTATATAATTTTTATTTATTTTTACTTATGTCCTTTACAATACATGTCACAACTTTTGATATAATCTTTGTGTATTTATTCTTTCTTGTCGTAAGCTTGGCTCCCCGCTTTGTATTATTCTAATTTTTCTTTGAGATTCAATAATACTTCAATGAAATAAAGTATACGAAATAAAGTTCATTTGCTATCCATACGTTTAACTTGTCAAGAATCCTTACTTGGAAAGATTTCTAGAGTTCACTAGGTGAGCAAGCTTAACCTCAAACCACTCATGTAAAACTTTTCCGAAATAGTAGTGGGACTTTGCTAACCTCTAAATTTGGGGGTGTGTGAGATCCGCGCTAAAACTTTTAGAAAAACCCTCTTAAGGCGTGCAAAAATAAGGCATTTTTAACAAAAGTTAAAGCTTCGTTAGAAATTTGAAAATTTTGTATTCAATTAAAATAACAACTCCTATGTTGCCTCCTCTTGTAAAAATAAAGAAGCAAAGCTTCAAAAGTGAAAATTCAGAGAGTTGAATGATAAGAGATGATAAGAGTTATAATTGAGGAGAGAAACGGACTCATAGGGTATCTATGATTTTCCACTAACGTCTGACCAGAAGTAAATATAATAAAAAGCATTCTTTTGCCAAATAAAATGATTCAAACTTTTCAAAAGTCTTAGCCATTTCTAACTCTAAAAAATAAGATTTACTATGGGGAATGAACAAAGGTATTTTGAGTATTACGCTTGCCACATTCTGAATTTAGAAATGTTTTCATAGCAAGAAGTACACATGAGAGTAAACCTTGAATAACAAATAAAATTGCTCGCATTTTGAGAAATATAGAGACGCAAAAAGGGAAAGGTGAGTCTTTAAGGAGGAATTGTGCTTGGGGACAAGCATAATACGGAGTGATGCTTGAGGACAAGTATTATTCTAAATTTTGAGGTGTGATAACGTGCATAAACATTCGTTATTACAGCCCTTTCTATTAGGATAATGAGGTCAAAACGCATAAGAATATGAGCAATACGCGTAACTTATGTTGTAAATACACAAGTATTTAGAAAAACATCTTACATAAGTATCATCCCTGTTTTACATGATTTCCATGTTTAAACGCAAGATAAGTGGATAGAAAGAAAGGAGCAAAACACATAGCACATTTTGCACACAAGCCACGTGATGGGAACTCGTCTGGTAAATAACACTGATAACGCTCAGAAATGTTCATTATTATAGCCCTTTTATCAGAATAATGATGTCAAAACACATAAGAAGATGATCAAAATGCGTAACTTGTGTTGCAAACACATAAGTATTTAGAAATATAACTTACAAAAGCATCATGCTTATTTTACGCGATTGTCATGTTTAAATGCAGGATAAGTGGACAAGAAAGGAGCAAATCACAAAGGACACCTCGTGCATAAGGTCACACCATAGGAACTCATTTGACAACTAACACCTTCAGATAAGACAAGAATGGTAGTTGGAGTGATGTGACTTACTAGGACCTAAAACGACGATGACAAGGTTAGAGGAACATAAGTTTTACGCCTAAAGTTACCTATAAAAGTACTTCATCTTCTCTAAAATGAGAGAGCAACGTGTGAATGGACTGCCACACAAAAGAGGTCAGAATGGACCACCACACATAAATGAGGAGAGCTGATGGCAAGGATTAGCCTAGCCACGGGATGCATAGCACTTCTTCATTTTTTTCTGATCAGAGTGTAACACAAAAGCTTAACATTTGAGAGGAGGAGAGCCATCCCACGTTCCCTCTAACTTGTATTTCAATCCACTCTTCTTTCTTTACATTTTTTCATTTCTGTGTAACATATGTTGTTCATATTGTACAGTGGCCTAAGGCCTACATTCTTTATATATATTACATGTTTGTACCTTTTTTATCCATCATTTCTTGACCTTTCACTTTTTAATGTGTTATTAGTGGTTAAGTTTGTGGTAAGATCTTGATAAGGAGTTTAGCTTATACGGCTTATCACATTAGTTGAGCTATATTCATCACTTGGCAAGTGTCAATCGCCAACTATCTGAGAGGGCAAGTAGCAAGGATAAGGCTAGCTGAGGCACGTAAGGAGGAGTTTGGTAACAAACCCCACCTTAGCGAGATAACATCCAACATTTGTATCTCAAAAGATGAAAAAGTGCGAACATTAGGCACTTAGAGGGGCCTGTCCTTAAACGAAAAGTTTTATAAGTGTTATAAGTGAAGCCTTCTAGATATATCTTGCCTAATCAAACACAGTCATTTGCATCCCAAAAGGTGAACAAGCGTGGTGTCTAAACAATTCGAAAAAAAGGTCACCTTAATCATGAGCTTATTACGTGACTTATATTACATCGAAGTTCTTGCATTGCTTAATTGCCTAATAATGCGGATACTTTTCTTTCCCTTTCTCTCGCATGCAAGTTAGTTCAGTTAATCTTTGGCTTTATCATATTTTACCACTCTCCTGTGCATGAGTCTCTAGATGAGTGTAAATAACTTTAGTTTTATTATATATATATATATATATGTATATATATATTCTTTTACCGTAACCAGCATAATGCATGACAGATGAGTAACACCCTAGAACTAATATCTTAAAATAATTTTGTGTTCAACCTTGGATCACCAGGTAAACCTACTGCTTCGCTTGCACTTGGGCAAGCAGTAGGAAAACTTGGACTCAACAATGACTTAGGCTTCACGTGATAAATAGGTACAAAGTAAGCACTTTATGCTATGATCATGATCTATGATGTATCCCTTAGAATGAACCACGCAATATAGAAAGACATGACAAGTACATTATGTGCAGTGAATCTACTTAGTTATGTATTGTAGTAGCGTTACACAAATGTTTGATTACTAAGACTAAGTCTTAAGTAACATTTATATGTTGTTCCAACAAGAGAACAAGAACACAATATATACTTTGACCCCAACCAGACACCTCTAAGCAAGGAACTACGTCGTCACGCAGGAAAGGCTCACTCGAAAACAAGATTGGTAGTTAAAGGGATGTGACTTCATAGGACCAAAGACGATGTTGACAAGATCAAATAAATAGAAATTTCCCTTCCAAAGTTGCCTATAAAAGTTCTTCATCCTCACCAAGAGAAGCAATGCTTGTTTGGGCGAGCGGTCTGAATGGACCACAATAGGGGTCTATATGAGCTAATTGGGAGCCTGCATGAACTAAAACCTAGAGGATTAGTGGTAAAGATTAGTCTAACCATCGAGTGTACAACACTTCATCTTTTCCGATCAAATTGTAACGCGAGAGCTTAGAGTTTGAGAGGAGAAGAGTCATTTCCCATCCCCCTAACTTCAATTTCATTTTCTTCCTCTTACCATTTTATTATTCCTTTACATTGTATTCAGTTATATTGTATAACAACTGAAAGCCTTCATTCTCGAATACAATGTATATTTATACACTTTTCAATCCATTAATGCCTTTACTGTTCATCTGTCTTTATGTTATTTGTAGTTAGGTCTATGATGTGCTTTCATTAAGTAGTATGTATTTCTATTGCTTAGTGTGTTATCTGAGCTACATTTCATGGTTGGTCAGTGTATGTCGCCAATTACTCGAGAGGGTGAGTAGCAACGACATGGCTAACATACGTAAGGAAAAGTTTTCTCAACCTTGCGAGAGGAGTTCCTTCATTTGTATCCCAAAAGGCAAACAAGTGTGGACTAAGACATAGAGAAGTTTTTGTCCTTAAATGAGAAGCACTCTAAGCAACATAAATAGGTATACTAGATATAAATCATTTAGCCAATCCTAGTCATTTAGATTTTGAATGGAAACCAAGTGTGGCGTTTAACCACTTCTAGAGGAACGCACATTACACATAAGATAGCTTAATGAGTTATATCGCAGTGAAGTGGTCATATAGCTTGCTCGCATGATAACATGATACCTTCCTTCATGACCTTCTTAACGTAAGTTAGTTCGCTCAATCTTTCATCCTATCATAATTTATTCTCCTTTTCATAAGTCTATAGGCGATTGTAAATAGCTTAAATTCTTTTATACATTCTTTTACCGCAACCATCATAATGCCTAACCGATAAGTAGACCCTAGAACTAATGTCTTGAAACAATTCTTTGTGTTCGACCCTGGATCACCCAGGTAAACTTATTGTTTCACTTACACTTGGACAAGCAGTAGAAAAACTTGTACTTAGTGAAGACTTATGTATAACACGATGAAAGAGGTACATAGTGAGCATTTTGCATGATATGATCATGAGTCGTGACTTATTGCCTAGAATTGAGCAGGTAATAAAGAAAGATAAGGTGAGAACATTACGTGCAATGAACCTACTTAGTGGCATATTGCAATTGCACTGAATAGATGTAAAACTACCTTGAATAAGTCCCAACCATCAACACACGTAGGAGAAACTAGATTTATAATAAAATGTTTTAGGCATGCTTTGATGTATGAATATTTGAGTATACTGATTTATAAAGTCTTTCCAAAGCATGTGTTTAGAAGTATTTGACAAGCATGTATTTCTTGATGAATGTACTCATGAGATTTACAAAGTAAATATGTTTATGATAAGTATTTAAGTTAAAGGATGATTTTAGAATGTTTTAGACTATACCATTGGAGATATATATAGCAATCCATCGGGAGATATGGCCTGTGCATAGAGGTTCCTTTGATAAAGGTATTTGGCAGATACCTAGATTCTTATAACGGAAATAGATTCATGAGACGAGGATTCTACAAATATGATATCTAGTTCTGCCATCCCTTGAGATGAAAATCTATAGGTTTCCCACCTCATTGTAGCTATAACAGGATAGGGCATTATTGATGCATGGATTCTACCTTATAAATATCATACTTCATGTGATATAGCAAATGAATGGAAATTCTAAAGGTTTGACGTTATATTATGTTCATAATTTATTTTGCAAAGACAAAGTTTAAAGATTAGTTATTTTAAAATTATGTTTTACAAAACTGTCACTCACTAGGCTATTTAGCTCATTCTTTCCAAATGTTTTTCCCAATTTTCAAGTAGAGGTCTTGATCCAAGAACCTGACTGTATCTTTAGTCTACTATGCCAAGTTACTAATAGTTTAGTTGCTAAAGGTTAGTTCTAGAGCTCTATATGTCATGTACATTAGTTTTGTGGATGTTAGTCAATATCTAGGTTACTCTTGTGGTGTATATAGTTGAGGTTCAATTTAGTTATGTAGTTCTTGTTTAGTCTAAAAGGATAGTATGTAATTAACGACATTTAAGCCTTGACATCTTTTAAGGTTATGTAGTAAAGTTTGTTTATATGTATTTCTCATGCATTTTCGCTGCGTAGTATTTATATTACTCAAATTGTTTAGCAAGGTAACAGATCAGTAGTCAAGGTCAACTGATGTTTTTCAGAAGAGGAATGACATCATTTGGCTTCACACCACATCTCGGGTCGAGCAACCAGGTGCTCGGGATGGGGTATGACATACGATAACAAAACAAAAACCTTCAGCAGATAGATAGCAACGATTTAGGCCTTGAGGACACGGCTTATACCTGAAAAGTGGAAAAACATTTTGAAGAGTGTGAGCCAAACGAGCCCAGTGAGTAGTAGTTTCTAAATAACTTTTCATAAACTTTAAATCATAAACCTTAGAAACAGTAAACGATAAATCATAACATGAAAACTTAAACCTCAAAGCATTTAGAAACAGTAACATAAAAAACCTTGTTTTTTCTACTCGAAACCTAAGTATCTACTCTTAGGAGGTGGTAAAGATTACTCGATACTCAATCCAAACTTCAAAGATGGGCATCCCTAATCTCTGTTCCTAGGAGATAGAAGTCCTTAGCTCCAATCCTGGAGATAAGTCTCCTTACCTCAAATTCCATGGCGCCCGTAATCCTACCTTGTTAATGGTTAATTTGAGACATCTTGGTTCCAAGAAAATATTTATAAGACCATAAACCTTAAACTTTAAATTCCTTCAAGAATCCTCTTACAAAACCTTTAAACTCATTTTTCTCAGTAAACCTTAAACATTCCTCAGTAAACAATAATCTTGAATAAATACCTTTAAACAATAACATGCTTGGAAGAATGTTCATAAAATATCTTAAATATTTAACATAGATCATTCATAAATCATAGTTTAAGAACATGCTTTAAAACACTTTAATAAAATCATTTTTGACTCACATATACAAGTTCAAATTCTTGGTTTATAAATTTGTTTGATCTCCTCTTGTCCTAACATGATGGTAAAATGGTCCAATTAATTCTCTTTTACCAAGAAAATATCAAAAGTGTAAATTCCAAAAACCACCAAAAACTGCCTAAAACGCCTCATAACATTGTCCGACAAGCATAGGTGGGCAACAGGCCTTAGCCGTATGCGTTTGATTGGTCACTTGTTAACCTCACAAGAGGTTTGCCATGGGTCCCACCTTTGACTGTGTGTAATTCATCTCGTGCAACCCTCCTCATGCACATGACTACCTATCTTGTCTAGCTTACCTTGTCACTCGGCCAACCACCAACTTGTTCAGAAACTCATTTTTTGTTCAGAAACTTAACCTAACTTTGAAAAATGATAACTAAAAATCAACAACTCTTTTTAGGAAACTTCCTTCTATAAAAATTCTTAAAAATGTTTTAACTTTCTTATCTTAAAATTTCAGCTTCAAATTCCAATAGATGTGCTCTACAGCCCTTTGGAACTCCACCTTGCACAAATTCACCTAATAACTAACCTTCCTCACTTTCTTTAACTCAAACTCAACCATCCCTTGCCAAAGAACATCCAACAATCCTAATATAAAAACTACACTCAATTTATGATCTTTTAAAAGTAATTTCAGTTAAAACGCACGAGTGAATTGGGAGAAATGTCTATATGAACTGACCTATTTATAATGAACCCAAGATGAATTTTTATTGATACCTTAGTCAAAATCTAAATTAAGCATGCAAGGACACCTGTAAAGCACTTCATCGACTCCACCTCTTGATCATCTTAGCCAACCAAAATGCCCAATATCTAAAGACAAGTCCAAATACCTTGTGTCAAACCCATTGCTAACCTCCAAGTCCTCGTGTGCCATGCTTCTTGCCTAACACCAAGCCACCAAGCCATCTCGCCTAACCACCTAAGACCCTAACTAACCTCTAAGTGACAGCCTTACACATCCAATAACACTTCTTTAGAGGTTCTTTTCTCGCTTATTGTCTTTCCTTCATGCCTTAGTCACTTTGCCAAGCCTAAATGCCTAATACTTCCTCCTTAACACTTAGCCAATTTTCTTTCTTTTCCAACAACCATGACACTTTTTATTCTTAACTTCCTTTAACACTGAAACTTTCAACCACTTCAAAGAACAAGTTTTCTTCCAAGGTTCGAAATTTACAAAAATCTTGTAAGTTATAAGATTACGATAAAAGAGATTTAAAAATAATTTAAATTTTCACTATATTTTTTTAGCTTAGGATGTTGATTGGAAAGTTTTATAGAGCATATCTTTACAATTAAAGATATGTTTTTAAAGGTTAATTTTCATAAAATATAACAAAACGCTAAAATATTTATGGTCCATGTAACGAAATCTAAAAGTCCATGAAGCCGCTCCTTTTTAAAAATATTCCAGATTTTCCCTTCCTTTCCATCTTCTTTCTTCTCTTTTTCAGTAAGTTTTCTTTTCCTTTCCATTGTCTTTCTTCTTTTCTTTTTCCGTAATTTTTCTTTTATATTTTTTTGAAATCATGATCTTTGTTTTCGATCAATCATAAATCTTGTATTATTTTTTTTCAAATTGTTATTTGGTTCAAGATCATGTACAAAATATAAAATATTTTGGTACACGATTTTAAACAAAAAAATTGGGATATTAGTACACGATCGGTTAGATTTGGCTACAACTAGATCTAACAAATATAAAAGATCTTGGAAAAAATTGTTGGATATTGGTACACGATCGTGTACCAAAAAATCTTGAAAAAGAAAATGATTGAATATTGGTTCATTTATAATAGGTACGATTGTGTAGCCAAATCTAAACGATCATGTAACAAATAATCTAAACAATCGTTGGATCTTGGTCATCCTAAATCTACACGACCCAAATATAAACAATCATAAATCTAAATGATCGTGTAGCAAAGAATGTCTACCAGAGAAACTTGAAAAATATCATGAACCAAACAATCTTGAAAAAAATCGTTGGATATTGGTACACGATTGTTTAGATTGATCATATACCAAATATGTTAAACACGTGTTGACTGGATCATTTTTTGTATTTGAGTTTTTTTCTTCATTTTCAAAATTGTACATAGTGTAAATATTTTTAAAAAAACTTGTATAAAATAAAATTAAAAAAAGTTTAAAACTAAAATTTATTTGTGAAATTGTAAAAAATAGGCTAAAAACAGAGGGATAAATGAATTTTAGGATTAATTTTGAAAACGTAGACTTTTAGGAAAAATTGGAAGTGAAATGTCTAAAATGTCTTTCATTCATTTTCCCTCCCTTCTCCAACAAAACAAAACATTTTTTTTAAAAAAAGTTCATTCCGGTTCTTCTCCTCGTGCAAACTTTCTTGCTTCTACTTCAACTCCGGTGAATGCCTCTCCATTTCTTCTCCATGCCTCTTCGTTTTCAGTGTCGTTTTCATCCTCCAGTGAACGCCTCTCCATTTCTTCTCTACGCGCTCTCTGCTTTCAGTGTTGTTTTCATCCTCTAGTGAATGCCTCTCCATTTCTTCTCCATGCATGCATCTCCATTTTCAGTGTCGTTTTCATCCTCTGGTGACACCTCTCCATTTCTTATCCCCGCCTCTATGTTTTCAGTGTCGTATTCTTCCTCTTTGAAGTCAAGTGAGTAATCAAATCTGAGTTTTATTTTTTTAGTAGGTCATTATTGTTTAAGTTGTCTAGTTCAGAAATGAGATTTTTGTTGAAAAAATTATGTAATGTGTCATTTATATCTTGAATGAATACCATTAAATTTGTCTGACCCCTTTGTTTGATGTCATTTAAGATTTTTAGCAAATTGATGCATATCGCACTATGAATTTCAGCAAATTGATGCATATCGCACTATGAGTTTCAAAAACCTTTACTATGAGTTTCAAAATCAAATTGTTATCCCTTTTAAGCCATTTAGAGTGATTCTATGCATGTTTTGTAAGTTTATTAGCCCTTATGTTTTATCTCGCACGTATCACACGCATATCGCACGTATCTCGCACCATCTCGCACATTTCAAACTTTCACTCTGAGTTTCAAAATCAAATTGTTATCCTTTTCAAGCCATTTAGAGTGGTTTTATGCATATTTCGTAAGTTTATTTGGCCATTATGTTATATCTCGCACCTTTCTCGCAGTATCTCCCACACATCTCACAGCATCTCGCACCTATCTAGCACACATTTTAAACTTTCACTGTGAGTTTCAAAATCAAATTGTTATCCCTTCGAAGTCATTTAGAGTGATTCTATGCACGTTTCGTAAGTTTATTAGGCCCTTATGTTATATCTTGCATGTATCTCGCACCATCTCGCACATTTTAAAATTTTACTCTAAGTTTCAAAATCAAATTGCTACCCCTCCCAAGCCATTTAAAGTAATTATATGCATGTTTCGTAAGTTTCTAAGGCCGTTATGTTTTTATCTCGCACGCATCTCACATATTTCAAACTTTCACTCTAAGTTTCAAAATAAAAATGTTACCCCTCCCAAGCCATTTAGAGTGGTTCTATGCATGTTTTGAAAGTTTATTAGGTCATTATGTGTTGGAATTTATATCCTAAAACTTGTAGTTTGTAATCATATTCTATTCAATAAAGTCGTTATTGATACTATAATCTTAAAGCTAATAAATTAAGGATCCAAGGCTATTATATATAGCAAACTTGAACTTTATGGAGAGACATAAATGTGGATCAAGTTCGAGTATATAGCATGAATAGTCTATAGTATACGAATACTATTGGACACCTTATTTTAAGGACATTATGGATGCGGCCCGCTTTGTAGTTAGTATAAACGATGTAATCCTAACTCGTTCATGTTGAGACATGGAAGTGGGGGTATCCTATATAAAGAGTTTACATAAGATTGAAACCATAGAAATAGTCGTTTTTAGGTTATTACACCGTTGACTTTAAAACCGAATATTTTGTTTATAGATATCCATGTAACTTAATCTTAATCCTGAGCTAATTATGAACTTCTATTCACATGGGATAATCCTTAGATCTGCACAGGTGAGGGCAGCTCAATGGCGCTGGCCCAATAAGCCTCTCATTCAGGGGTAACACCAGATGGATAGCTAGGGACATAGGGTGTAAAACAGAATTCACTCCTACCCACTCTAGGATTAGTAGATAGGTTGTTCCCTTAAGGACTGAATCTAGTTCTTGAACAAAGGGCCCCACCCTCTCATTGGCCCGAGAGGGATTCAGTTTAAAGGTTGGACCTTAAACCAATTGTTCAATAGCGGATCAGTGGGACTTAAGGAGAAAAGATATAATCTCAGGAGTAAAATAGTACTTTGAGCCAACCAAGATTAAGAACAACCTGTGAAGGATTAACTTACTTATTATGGTTATATCACATGGACACAAATATATCTATAGTGAG
>JBBPDI010000023.1:23132573-23166553 GCA_037974545.1 Cucumis variabilis | reverse complement strand
TAGATTCAGAGACGTCATCGAAAGTAAGTTTTCTACATCTTTAAAAGCATGCTTAGAATTTATTTAGAATTTTGATTTTAATTTTGCCAATGTACTGGTATTTTAAATATTCTCAATTAAATTGAGTAATGGTTCTTTATTTCTTCCCTGCCATAGGGCTATTATCCCTTTAAAAAGATCATTCGAACCTTGCAATATGAACGGTTAGGAGCAAAGACTTATTGTGATGAACGATCATGATGTAAAGAGTCATGCAACAAATGATCATAGAAGTTCAGAAGAAAACAGCTAGGATGGCTATACAAAGCATTACACAATGAGACCACAATTTTCCTTGTCAAATAACATGAACACAAGGATACTTTTGTAATGTATAAACTTTCCCTACCTTATTACAATTTGCATCCGTAATTTTGTATATATCAATTTTTTATAACATGCTTATAATTACTTTATACTTGTGATTATTGTTTAGTTGTAGTTTTGTTAGTTTCTAGTTTAGCATTTTTAACAAGTTGAGGAGTGCGAGTTGTCTCACGTAACCATTAGGCAAGTTAAATAGGGTCTTATGTGATGAAACTCCGTTTTTTAGACGAGTTCATAGCAAAACAATCATTCCAGATCTTTTAAAATTTTAAATTTAATAGTAAAATGTGATGAAACTACTTTGCAAGATGAGTTAAATAGGTGTTTTGGTCTTCTTACAAGGTGTGTTGAGTAGATAGTTTCATTCGTAATTATTTGGGTTTTGAGGAATATCAATCATTCCAGATCTTTTAAAATTTCAAATTTAATAGTAATGATTGTGTCGCACTTTGAAGACTTAAACGTCATGTCAGAGCCATCACTTCGCATTTATAATGCATGACATTAACCGCGCGATTAACCAAACCCTAACCACAATTAAGCATATTTAAAAACCGTAAATCCAAATTTTTGCTGCATGAATTCCCTCAAAGATTTTAAGCTTTGTGAGTTTTTCGATCATCTTCTCTGGTGATCCATGTAAGCTTTTCCTTTCTATAGCTTTTATTTCCCATCCAATTTCCTTTTACTTCCTACCAAATGTCCGAAAACAAGAATTGTGAAAAAGCCATGAAGAAAGACATGAAAACCACGGCCAGAGATTCCTAAAAGAACACCAAAATGGTATGCTCTGACAGACCTGTGTCGGAGCAAGCACAAATCAACACCTTGTCCATTAACACTGAAGGATCCAAATCGAATTAAAGGGTAGAATCTAAAGTACTAAAACCAATGGTGATCAATGGTATGGAAATAGAGATTACCCCAGAGAACATTGGCATAATGTTGAAGGTATTTCTTAGAAAGAAATCAAGAAGAGAAGTAAGCATTAAAGTAAAAGAAAAGAAGTAAGAAGAAGAAAAAAAGGTGAGAGAAAAAGTTGGAAAAGGAAGAGGAAGAGAAGAAGAAGAAAGAAGAAGAGTGGCAAAGAATAGAAGAGGAAGCACGCGAGGAGGACCATGAAGAAGAGGTAAGCTAGATAAGTGCCTCCTCGTCCATTGTAGAAATTGAGTTCGATAGGGTGGCAAGGAAAGCGCAAGAAAAGAAGGAAAAAGTAAAATATGAGCTTATGAAAATTAAAGTAAAAGTGTAAGGCATTAAGGCATTGGTGCAAGAGAAAAAGGAAATCTAGTTGAGGTAGCAGGAAGAGCTCCTCAGCAAGATGGATAAGGTAGCTATCTCTGAGAAAGAGAGCAAATGAAAAGAAAAGACAACAGAGGAGCATTAGGAGAAATTTAAGAGAGATATAGATGAGTTAATGCTTTCGAGGATGAGGTTGTAGAGAAGCACCCAAAGAAAAAGAGGACGTTGGAAAGACTAAACTACAAGAGGTGAGTAAAGAAAGAAAAAAAGGCTCGGCAAGAAGAAAGTCAAGAAAGCGTGGAAGAAGAAATTGTTTCTGCAGAAGACTTGAGCAAACATTTCATGATTGAAAAGAGACTCTTCCCATTTAAAGGTCAGTTGCCTATGTTTCTCACGTTACCCATCAAGGCGTTGGGATGGAAACAATTTTTCGAAGGGGTAACAATGATTAGGCCAAGCGTAGTAAATCTGTTCTATAATGGACTCATCAATACAAAAAGACATTATGCCCTTATTAAAGGAAAAAAAGGTAAATTTCAAGTCAGAGTCTATATGGACTAGGACACACCGTGGTTGGACATGCAATTTTTAAGGAACCATTAGACCGGGACAAGAAAGATGTGTTAAAAAAAGTTGCATGGCCAAGAACAAAATGGGATATCATGCCAACCGAGAAGTACTACCTCTTTTTGCATAACTTGAACACCACGACAAGTGTTTGGTTAGTTTTCATAAAAAAGAAGCTCATGCCAATTTGCCATGTCAGCACCATTTCGCTAGGAAGAATAACGCTTCTCTCTTGCATTATAGAGGAAATTTCAGTGGACATAGGTGAAATCATATGCGAGCACATTGAAGCCTAGGTGAAGCATCTGCGAGGAGCCAAACACTTTCCAAACCTCATCGAAAATATTTTCTTAAAAGCATGCTTTAAGTTGGAGAAGTCCCCTCAGATTGCATGTACAATGTGCTAACACTTAGCCACGTTATAGCCATCCATAAGAACAAGGCGACAACCAAGAGATCAAAGACAAAAAAAGAAGGAAAAATAAAGATTGTTGGCAAGGTGGAGGCAAAAGAACAAGAGCAAGAACAAGAACAAGAAGAAGAAATAGGGGAGATAGAAGAAGAATAAATCCTTCTCAAACAAAAGGGGCAAGGCGAGGAAGAGGCCTCAAGATCGAAAAGGGTAAAATCTTCTAAGGCTAGGGATTCTAAGGACACCTTACCTCTCAAGTCAACTATCCTCTCCAAAAGCCAAGAAACCACCAAGACCACCTGGCCTCTCAAAACCAAATTTAAAACCAAGACCACGATAATTAGCTCATCATCTGGCACACCACCACTACCTCCCTCAAAGCCAAAAAACCAAAATCCTCCCTGCAAATCCAAAAAACCAAACCCTCTTGGTTGGGTATTTCTCTCATGTTAGGGAACTTAGTTGTTTATGCACAATTAATTCTATGCGACAAGTCATTGGTCATGATCACTGTACATGAGGTACTCACTATGTACCTCTTTATCGCATAACTATTAAGTCCTCATGGAGTACAAGTTGTCTTATTGCTTGCCCAAGTGCAAGTGAAACAATAGGTTTACCTGGGTGATCCAGGGTCAAACACAGAGAATTGATTCAAGACATTAGTTCTAGGAATTACTTATCATCTAGGCGGTATAAAAAAATTAATAAAGTACAAAAGAATCAGAACTATGATTAAAACTACTGATGTACGCCTAGAGAATTTGTAAAGGAGAATAAATGGTTACAAGATGGAGTTGCATACTAACTTGTATGTGAGAAAAATGTGAAGGAAGGTCTACGCATTATTAAGCAATTAAGCAATATGAGAGCTTCGGTGCGATATAACTTACGTAACCAACTCTTGATTAAGGCGAATTTCTCTCGAAGTCTTTAGACGTCACACTTGTTCACCTTTTGGGATGCAAATGACTATACTTAATTAGACGAGATATATCTAGAAGAATTCACTTATAATACTTATAGAACTTCACAATTATGGATAGCAACCTCTCAGTGCCTAATGACCACACTTGTTCACCTCTTGAGATACAAATGATGGAAGTTGTATCGCTAAGGTGGAGTTTGCCGCCAAACTCCTCCATGCACGCATTAGCCTTATCCTTGCTACTTTTCCTCTTGAGTAGTTGGCAATTAACGTTGGCCAATCGATGAACATAGCTCAACTAATGCTATAAGGATTATAAGCTAGATTTCTTATCAAGAACTTATTATTAACTTAAACTATTAATGACACATTTACAAGTGAAAAGTACAGAAAGAAAAAATTGGAAAGGTATAAATATGTAATATATATAATGCATGTCTTGTGCCATTATACAATAAGAACAACATATATTACAAAGAAGTAGAAAAAATGGAGAGAAAAGAGAATGAAAAATATTACAAGTTAGGGGAAATGGGAATATGGAATCCTCTTTACTCAGAAGTGGAGCTCTCACTTTACAATCTAAATGAAGAAGAAGAGAATGGCATTTACAAATGGCGAAAGGGCTACTCCCTTCTGTCTCTCTCTACATTTTTTGCCCATGTGGGCTCCTTGGTCCATTCAGACCCTCTCTTGTTGGTGAAGAAGGAGACTTTGTATACATAACTTTGGGCAGGAAACTTCTATTCCTCTGATTCTGACACACCGAAAGTAGCCTGCGATAAGTCACATCATCTCCAACTACCATTCTTGTCTTCGACAAATCTTCTTTACATGATGATGTAATTCCTCGTCTAGAGGTGTTAGTCGCCAAACGAGTTCCCATCGTGTAGCCCTTACCCGAGATGTCCCACGCAATTCACTAATTTCTTCCTTTCTAACTATTCTGCGTTTAGACATTGCAATCACGTATAACAAGCATAATGCTTCTGTATAATGTATTTCTAAATACTTATGTATTTACAACATAAGTTATGTGTTTTGATCCTCCTCTTATGTGTTTTTTTCTCATTATTCTAATAGAAGAGGCTACAATAATGGGTATTTATATACATTATCACCTCTCAATCCAAAATGCCTCCACCACCCGTTGAGATCATATCCATCCCTTCCTCACCAAGGTAAGAACCCAATAAATGTCTTGTCATGGTTTTATATGACCCAAAAAAAATTTCTATCCCACAGCAAGAGGATTATAATCCTCAAACTCTTGCCACAACCTTGTTAACCATACCACTTCGCAAGCCCTAAAGAGTTGAACAAAGAAGTGTTTAAATACTCAATCTCAGATCTATTAGCATTCATTGATGGCGCGTTTAAAGGGTTTAAAGAAGTGACACTAAGTCCTAAGATGTCACCGAGCAGAGAACTCTTGCGTGAGGCTATTGATGACTCACTCCATGAGGAGAAGGAAGCAATCTCTAAGGAAGATAGTGAGATAAGCCTTCCCTCACCACCAAAATCAACTACAGAAGCCTTAACACTAGGTGACAAGCAAAAGGAGGTGTGAGGCAAGATGATGGAGATGAAGTTGATGAAGATTACACCTTCAAACTGATTGATGAATATGTTTGTAAGCCAATCGATAAAGGATTTCAAGATGTAATCTAGTGCCAAAGCAACTTGCAAGAGATGCACTTGCGCAGTCAAAAGCAACTAAGTGATATGGAACTTAAAGTTGACAACGCAAATGCCCATCAATAGAGTCAGATAGACTAGCTCAAGGTCGAGATGACTGAGCTCAAAATGCAAAACCAAGAGCTCTAAATGCAGCTTCAAGTCATCAAGGAACATAATGAGACATTTATGGGTTTAGTTGAACAACTCGTTATGTGAAACAACGTTCAATTTAGAGCATCACTAAGATATCAACACTTGGTGATGTGTAGCATCATTCCTGTACCTAAGGTACCGCAAGATGTAGCGAGGCCCCTCATGTGACATGATTCTACGATATGTGATGCGAGAAATTGTGCTCCATCATCGCTGCAACCTTAAATTTGGGGGTGTTTGTATTTTGTTTATCTTCTTTTGTAATTTTGATTATTACTTACACACTTTGTATTTCCAATATATTTATGTTATTTTTAATACAAGTACAACTTTTGATGCAATCACAATGCGTTTAATCTTTCTTGTCAAAACCTTGGCTCTCCGCGTTTAAGCACTTTAATTTTTCTTCGTGATTCAATGATAACTTCAATGAAATAAATTACATAACATAAAATTTCATTTCTTATTTAAGTGTTTAACTTGTTAAGGAAACTTACTTAAAAAAAACATTTACAAAAGTTTATTATGCGATTAAGCTTTACCTCAAACCTCTTTTGTAAAATTTTTCTACAAATAAGGCATTGCTACACATTCTAAATTTGGGGGTGTACGATGTCTGAGCTAAAGCTTTTGAAATTTTTTTAAAATCCTGTAAGGCATTTAAATAATAAGGTCCTATGACATAAGTTAAACCAAAACCAAAAAGTGTGAAAATTTGAAAATTTTCTTTCATTCTTTCATTCAATTGAAATAACAACTCCAATGTTGCCTCCTCTTGCCAAAAATAAGAAGCAAAGCTTCAAAGTAAAAGTTTGAGAGTTGAGTAATTAGAAACGATAAGAGTTATAGTTGAGGAGAGGAAAAGACTCATAGAGTGCCTATAATTTTCCACTCAATGCCAAATGAAACTTTTTGAGTAAATAAGTAAGTAAAAGCATTCTTTATCAAAAGGATTCATAACTCTTCGAAAACTTTAGCCATTTCTATAACACGAAAATAAAATTTTCTAAGAGAATGAACAAGGATATTTTGAATAATAAGCTTTCTGCGTTTTGAACCTAGAAATATTTACATAGTAAGAATTACGCATTGAGAGTAAACTCTAAATTATGAATAAAACTAGCTTGCATTTTGAGTAGTTTAGAAATGCAAGGAGGAAAGTAAGTCTTTGAGGTGAAATTGTGCTTGGGGACAAGATGTAATACTAAGTAATGCTTGAGAACAAACATTATTCTAAATTTGAGGGTGTGATAATTTGTAGAAATACAAGTTATTATAGCCATTTAGATAGAATAATGAGACTAAAAAACGTATTAATTATGTCAAAATGCATAGCTTATAATGTAAATTCATAAATATTTGGAAATACACGCTATATAAGTCTCTATGTCTGTTTTACCCTCTTTTAGCGTTCTAATGTAAGATTAGAAACAAAAGAAGGAACTAGTGAATCGCAGAGAAACTTGCACAAAGGCTACACGAGAACTCGTCTAAGCAAGTACAATTTGATCTACATCATCACGTAAGAAAGGTTCACTAAAAGACAAGACTGATAGTTGAAGTTGATGTGACTTGACAAGGCTGCAAACGATGCTAACTTCTTGTTTCCAGTCATGTGCCTTAATTCTTCAAATTTTATGCTCTTAGATCTAAATGAGTGGTTCTATGTTTCAGGCTAAGGGGCGAAAAAATAGGATCATGCAATAAAAGGTGCACTCTTATTCACGCATTGCTAATTTGATAATCAAACATTGTTGTGCGAGTTTTTCTCTTTATCACCCAAGTATAAGTGAAGAGAGGTTTCCTGGTAAGTCTAAGATCGAATCTAAGCTCCTAGTTTATCTAATCGCTTACTAAATCATGCGATATACACTATACAGTAAAAATATGAACAATATACGAAGTATCTTAACTGTTTACATTACTATGCTTGGTTGTGCAAGGTGATCATAGTGGTATGGAGTAATGAAATATGAACTCAGCATAGTGATGACGAGGAAGAAAAGTTGAATCAACTACCTGCGATAAACGATGCTTCAATACCTCAAGGCGATACAAAGCATTTATTAACTAATAATTAAGGAAAGCAAGCTCTCAGTGCTTTCACCATACTTGTTCGCATTTCGAGATATAAATACTCATAGTTAAGCTATGTTCTGTATCTTATCATCTTGAATGTAGTAACAGTAGCTACTTCTTAATTAAGACGCACACCTTTCAGTGCTTTCACTACACACATTAACCTCTCAGTAATGTATTTAAAGAATGAGCTTGGCGACAAGAATGCATTGCTACATTCTTCTCGCCACTGGCTTAGCTGAAAGTGATTCTCACTTGTTTAGTGATTACGATCTATACTATGTCCTTCTTTTGAATGAACAAGGTTAAGATACTCACGCTTAATTAAGCAAAACTCTTACTAGATTCATTATGATTCTCAGAGTATCAAAAACATTATTTATTACTATTTAGTTAACCAACTATGTAGATATGGAGTAGATAAGAAATATGGAAGAGTGGAAGAAGAAACGCATTGCTTTCATAAATAATATGTTAGGCTTTCCAGCTATCAAGTTCTGCTTACCAAACAACAGAATATAAAAATTACAAAATGGAAATACAACAGATGTGTTATGCCACAGAGTTTGATCTCTTATACTTTTTTGCTCTGATTTTTGCCTATAGTTGAGGGGGATAATGGAAGGGGTGAATCTCTCTCTCTTTTGCTTTAGGCACTCACCTAAGACTCAAGATAAGGGAGAAGAATGGACGATGTGAGGAGCTTCCTTTTTCGGCCAAATGTGCACACTTTGTTTTGGAGTGAAAAACTCTATTTATATACAAGGATTGATGTTGACAGAATGAAACATGCCAATAAGATCTCTTTAAGGTTGTAGTTATGTTGTGCAACCTGTCCTAGTTGTCCTTTTATACTTTCCCGCCAACCTCTTTTGTTTGCTAGCGGCTTAATCACGTAACATGTATTTCCTCGCGTTGAAGAGGTTGGCTAGGTATTCTTGGGTATAACGTGCTATTCGCTGAGCTTGACTCTTCTTCGCATAGAATCCTGCGATAAGAGTCCTAAAACATAGTAAATCAGGGATGAAGTTCTTTTGCGTTAAGCTTTCTACAGAATAATCAAATCTCCTACTTATTTTCTTTGTTTTCTTTTATTTTCATGCGGTAAGACTTCATTATTTTACTTAAAAGGCTATAATAACTTGTATTTCAACAAGTTAGAACTAACATGTTTAGAAGAATAGACATTTCCCGTTGAAAGCTGTGAAACCCCACAATTTCTTTAACCTTTGGAAATTATTAAGTTGGTCAAGGATAGGAGAAAATAAAATTTATAGGAAAGAGAGTAAAATATTTTGAAGCTCAAGAATTCAATGTCTAGGTTTAAGAGGAAGAGAAAAGTTAAAAATTTGGCTAAGTGTTGTATATTTGTATTTAGAGGTTATTTTTGGAATGGTTTGGGCAGCCAAGAGAAGGAAAACAACCTCTAAAGAGGTTAGTTTGGGCATGTAGGACACATGCTAGGTGGCAAAAAAGGAGAAGATAGAGGTTATCTTGTATTTTGATGTGTGGCCGAGAAGATCAAATAAAACTTCTAAGCATGGGCGTTTGGTTGAAGGTTAGGCAAGAAGGATACCTTGAGAGGTTGCTGGGCATTTAGGCTAGGCGAGGAGGCTGTCCATGAGAGGTTGTTCACATGAGGAAGCCTAGGCGAGGAAGGAAAAGAGGTTATCAAGTTTGCGACCATAAAACCTTATGTTGAAAGGTTGCCACATGGGAAAGGCTTTGGCTAGACGTTTAAAGGTTCATAAGGCTTTTTGGGCTAAGAAGCAAGATTAGACGAGGAAGGTTGTTGGGCGGCAAAGCTATGCGAGAAAGACATGGAGGTTAGCCATGTGATTAAGATATGCATGTGGCACGTTCTAAGAAAATGGTTAAAAGTAAATATAGGTGTCTTAACCATGTCACCATGCATTTTGCGATGAAGGAGGAGTTGCTGAGATGTAAGTACACGTTTAAGAGGTGAGTCTACTCAAGGATTAAGTGTCATCTTAATCTTATGCAAGGGACTCTATAAATAGGTCTACTTTCTCACAACTTACTCATGCAAAATCACCCAAATTAGTCTTAAAAGTTTAAAAATTGAGTCTACTTAGTGAGAGAGGGATGTTGTGCATTTTTTATATAAGGAAGTTTACTATTTGATTAAGAAAAGACGAGAAGGTCATTTCTCGGGTGAATCTGAGCAAGTTGCACTTCCAGAAATCTATAGAACTCATTACTTGAAATTTTCCTTTTCAAATTTGAGGTAAGAAAGTTAAAAGAGTTTAAAGCAAATTTGTAGAAGAAGTTTTTATCAAAAGAGTTATGAATTTTAAGTTATGAGTTTTCAAATATGAGTCATGATTCTATAAATAAAATAGTATTTGGGTAGTGGCCATGAGTCATGCATGTATGGGTGAGATGGGCGTGTGTTTTGGTCATAGAGGTTATTTTGGATCAAATTGCACGCACATAACAAGGTCATGGCACAACCGAGTGACAAGACATGTGCTTAGGTTGCATGCATAACCCAGCCTTAAGAGGTTAGTACACATGGTGTGCGGGGAGCACAAACGCGTATGCCATGCATGCGAGGGGCACTAGTTAGGTGACAAGCGTGCTCGCAACAACCTCACATTGTGAGGTTAGCATGTGACACTGCCCTACCTCAGTGAGGTTAGCACGCGGCCAACCCCAATCCTTACTCGAGTGGCCAACCTCATTAATCATGTCAATGGGCACCTGTTAGCTGTTTTGGGCTGTCTTGATATTTTTTGAAATTTTAAAGAAACTTTTGGATATTTTCACTAATTAAAGATAAAATACGAATTTTTCAGGCCAAGGAGGATTAGGAGGAATTCCCAAAACCAAGGCTATATTCAAGTGATTGTGAGTAACATCACAATTTCCTAAGTATTTGTTGAAAATGATTTCAGGCTCTAAAAGGAATAGCTTGTGAGTAACACATTGATTTCTAAATATTATTGTTAAAGATGTTTTCAGGCTTTACAAGAAAAAGCGCGTAAAATGATTTGCTAAACATGATCTCAAATTCTTATACAAGTCATATTATTATTAAATGTTTACTGAAATGATATTTCCAAGCTACGTTATGATTTCATGATTCAAGGAAATGTTTCAAACTTTCAAGAAAATATTTCATGTTTTCAAATGTTTTTATCCATGCCGGAATATTCCATGAGACCTATTTTATACATGTGGTTAACTCCATACTGATGGTACAGTTGACGAACCTATTTTTAACTATGGACAATCAGGGAAGGGTATGTTTTTATGCCTTAAAGGAGGAGGGTTAGCTACCCATTGACTGTTTCGTCTTCAGACAAAGGGGTAAATATTGTCCGTAGCTATGGAGAACTATCTATGAAAAGCTATGCAAATGTTTCAAGTTTCATGTTATGACTGTTTATTGATAAATATATTTTAAGCTTCGGTTCTAGACTAGAACATTTATGAAAACCTGTTTTATAAAATCATTGCTCACTAAGTCTTTCGACTTACTCTTTCGAAGTATTTTTCCACTTTACACGTACAAATTGTGGATATTCGTATGCTAAACTTAATGCTGCCAAGCCAACTTAGTTGTCATTATACAAGGGCAATGTTTTGTTTTATAATGGTTTTGTCATTGTTCAAATACTTATATTCATCTTTTGTTCATTATCCACTTTATGAAGATTTCTAATGGACCACATTACAATTTAATGTATTTGAAGTTAAAAGACTTATGTCATTGACTGTTTCACGTTTTAATGTCATGTATCATTGAGGTTATTCCAGAGTTAAACGGTATCGGTTGACATCACCCCATGTCTCGAAACGAGCAAGCAGGTGCTCGAAGCGGGTGTGACAAAAGCTGCCTAGCTATAAAAGGACTTCATCCCTACCAAGTAAAAACGCTGACTTCGAGAGAAGTCAGATGTCTAAATGAACCAGCCAAGAGGCCTGAATGGACCAAACCCTAGAGAGTGGCAAAAAGAAGTAGTCTTTCCACCGTCTATAAAAGTTATTCTTCTACTTCTCTGATTAGTTTGTAAGTGAGAGCTTAGAGTCCGTGTAGAGAAGATTTCATCTCTCTTTTTCCCTTAACTAGTAATGTTCATTTCTTTACTCTCCATTTTTATTATTCTTTGTGTCACCCTCGCCCCAAAGTCACTCTCTATGACTAAGGAGAGACATGACCACTAAACCTTCAACGCGTAGCTCCCATAAGATAAACATTGAATGTTAAGTAAATAGAGATAAATACAACCAATAATCTTAAATGCAAAATGCGAACATTTGTGGAATTAGACAACTTCATTAATTTTTAATAATCTTAAACGCGAAATGTGATCACATCATTTAGTACAAAGCTTCTCTTGGGAGAATAAAATACAACTTAACTATATGTGAGATAACAGTGGTCACTACCAAAATGATGCGATCAAGAAGGCACGGTAGGAAATCAAGATAGCAAGGTAAACGTTGGATGTCCTATGCTATTTAGGAAAGGGGAAGAAGTAATACAATCACAACAGAAAAGGGTTAGACGAAAATGTCTAGTGAGTGGGATCTTTAATCCATAATAAATAAATCATTCAAGATCGAAAATAGTCAAATTGAGGCTGCGTAAAAATCATACAATTTAAATCATAATCATTTTGTATCCATTATTACAAGTCATCTCGAGTCCTGTGTCTTCCCACATACTATAAGGTCAGTTCACAGAATCATCTCGCAAAATTAATTAAGTAATTGTACCCTCACCTTGCCTCTAGCATTTACCATAACTCTTTTGTCAAAGTACAATCATGCAAAGTAGACTCAACGTCATTAGTAAATTTTCTAAATTTTACTAACCGTAGCGGATCTTTCATTGTCAGATCACATAAAAAGCAAAAAGCATCCCATACTAGTTCACACAGTAAGTGTGGGGCATCCCATCTAAGATCACACAGCATAAATAAGACATTCCATTCCATATCACACAACCGGAATACAGTACCATATTGCATATGGTACAGAGTCATTTTAATTCAATTCATATGGAGTTTCATGTACTCTTTAAGACTTATTTACTTTCTCTTTCCAAATAACAATGAGGACACTATAATATATTTAGATATACACATACATTATACATAACCACAAGGCTCAAAAGGAATACTTCCAAGTACCTTTTCTTCAAAAAAAAATTCATTTACAAAACATTTTTTTACATATAAAGGTTACTTACCACATGCATCCTTTAAATTGTTTTGCCATCATTTTTAACGTGTGATAGGATAATATCATTTCATCACATACTAGGTCCAACCCATGCATAAACTGGTGTATTTTGGAATTGAAAAACATAAGAGAAAATATATATAAACAAAATCATCAAATGATGCACATTTGAGGATTCATTCAACAAATTTAGAAACCTTTTTACTAAGAATAATCACTCACTATCACAACAACTAGCTCTTGCATTTGACCCTTTACACGAATTCACCTTCATACTAGCTTACAAGCCCTTGTTTGATTTCGGTTGATTTTGAATCTTTAAAGACTTCAGAACTCCTCTAATCTTTCTCCTTTTGAAGCTTATGGTAAGATTAACCTTAAAAAATGACTGAGATTTCCTCTATTTATAGTTTTTTTTTTCGAGTGGAGGCTATCCATGTCATAATAATTATTATTATTGGCATGAGAAGAGGTTCAATTCTAAAACGACACGTGTCTTTATCATTTCCATATCTTAGATTCAGATTGGATGGCAAGGTCAAATCGTTTACCGACTTTCTTACGTGGGCAATGATGTCATTACTTTCTGGTGAAGTAAGCTCATATTGAAGTGAGGGTCCTCCGCGTAGTCTCTTTATTGCATAGGCAATCTTCGTTGCTTGTAGTCTTATCATGTAAAGTAACTCGCAATTTGGGTTTTACACTTTGTAATGTATATGTTCATATTGTACAGTGGCCTTAGGCCTACATTCTTTAATATATTGCATGCTTATAGCTTTTCAATCTATCATTCATTTACTGTTCACCTGTCAATGTGTTATCTATAGCTTACGTCTATGATAAGTTGTTGATAAGAAGATTAGCTTATAAAGCTTATCGCTTTAGTTGAGCTATAGTCATCATTTAACTAGTGTATATCGCTAACAACTCAAAAGAGCAAGTAGTAAAGATAGGACTAATGCATGCAAGGAGGAGTTTGGAGATAAACTCTACCTTGGCGAGATAACTTTCATTATTTGTGTTTCAAAAGAAGAACAAGTGTGGGTATTTGAAGGCGAGAGGTTGTCACCCTTAAAAGAGAAGTGCTATAAGTCATGTAAGTAAAACCTTTTAGATATATCGCTTAACCAAGTTTTATCATTTCCATTCCAAGAAGCGAGCAAGTGTGGCGTTTAAGGCACTGAGAGGTGCTCGCCTTAATCATAAGCTAGTTAACTAGGTTGTATCACATCAAGGCTACCACATGGCTTAATCACCTAGTAATGGGAAGACTTTCCTTTACTCTTTCTTTGATACAATTTAGTGCATACTTCCATCTCATGCCATTCTTATTCCTCTTTTTGCATATTCTCTAGTGTAGATAGTAGATATAGTTTAAACTTACATTTTATACTGTATAGATAGAATTGTATATAACCTGAATAAAGAGTAAACCTTAGAACTAAGATTTGATATCAATTCCTTGTGTTTGACTTTAGATTACCCAGAAAACCTATTTTTTCGCTTACACTTGGGCAAGCAATAAGAACACTAGTACTCAACGAGAACTTAGTAACTATGCAAGAAGAGACACATAGTGAGCATCTCGCATGCAGTGATCATAACTAATTACTCTCTCATAGAATTAGATATAGACACATACAACACTACATACTAAGTCTGGAGTAGAACTATCATAAGCAGTAGGTGCCGATAGTAATTCTGTCATTTGATTCTGCAGATAAATAGTTAGACTACGAACTCAAAACAATAATAAAATAAACCACTTTTCTTTGTTGGCTTTTTTCCCTTAATCTCAAATTAATTAATGTTTTTTACACTACTACAAAAATAGACTCTATTGACATTTTTTAACAGTCAAGAACTATTATTCTTGACAGTTTTAAAACCATCATTGAAGCTAGTGTCATAAAAGTCAAAGTTCATGACAGCTAATAAACGTCAAGAATAATCAACGTTAGCAGTATATAAACGTCAAGTATATAAATGTTCATGACATATAAAAACTGTCAAGTATGTGAATGTTAATGACACTTAAAAAACTTCAAAAATATACTTGTTTATGACATTTGAAAAACATCAATATACTTGTTTATGACATTTAAAAAACGTCAGGCATGTTTTTTTTTTAATTTTGTACTTTGGTTATATTTTTGTTTCTTGCTCCTGTAATCCTTATAGTGTGGTCCAACAATCTCATAAATATGCATGAGGAATATTCTAAAACTTTAACATATATTAACATTTTATCATATATATATGAACATTTTGAAAACTTTTCATATTTGTTTGATATTGTCATATACAAAACATTACTTCCATCCACTCCAAACTAACATGATAATTCCAAAACTACAAAACCAATCCAACTATGCTATTCCAAAAATCACAAGACTACAATTCTAGTTCAAGAAATACAAACTTAATTATAGAAGCTTGAAACACAATGACCTTCGATGAACTTAGCTTCACATACAATTTGGATTCCATAACCTAAACCAAAATACAACAATGTCAAGTTAAAATGGGTTCACATAGCAACATTTATTAATAGTTGCATTCCTTGTACCACTAAAGAATTAAAAAAACGATGAAGAATGCCAAAAACTAAAACCTCTAATAGTTCCAACAAGATGAAAACAACGAAGAATGCCAAAAACTAGTCTAATTACATAGTAAACTAGCTCTAGAGCTATAAATAGGGATTGACATGCATACCTGCACAAGAATTTCTACATGTTGATTAAGAAGCGATAAGGAAAGGATTCTCCCAAAGGTGAAGCTTGAGGTTGAGTTTGCTTTGCTAAAAAAATCGATAATCTTCTTTTATGAAAAGCCTATAAACAAAACAAAAGAAAATCACAAAGACATCAACATTCCAAAAATTACACATCAAAACAATTTAACACCAATTGTTGGAAAAAAAATTACAAAATCAACATCTAGAACTTCCATTTTTAGCCTTGCAATCAATTCATCTACTAGAATAGACATTAGTATTCCAAAGATTACACACCAAATCAATTTCACAATATTGGGTGAAAAAAAATAGTAAAATCAACAACATTGAAAATCAACATCTTGAGCTTCCATTTTCAACCTTGCAATAATTCATCAACTAGAAGCACAT
Organism: Cucumis variabilis; assembly: GCA_037974545.1. Taxonomy (NCBI): domain Eukaryota; kingdom Viridiplantae; phylum Streptophyta; class Magnoliopsida; order Cucurbitales; family Cucurbitaceae; genus Cucumis; species Cucumis variabilis. Next base: position 23,150,782 of record JBBPDI010000023.1, on the reverse strand, counting down.
CCTCTTACATTTATTAAGCAATTTACAACAAAATCACGCAAGAATAGTATAAGCAGTTAGTACCAAGAAAGATCATTTATCAGTTGGAATGAGATTATAAAGAAAACTAGGGCATACAAAAGATAGCCTCACACAGAAGTCAAACTCATTCTTACTTCTTTTAAGAAAAAAATCATACTTTCATAAAGAATGAAAGAAGATACAAAGGATATACAAACGAATATGAAATATATGTATTTGATAACATTTTTTGCACAGTTGATAACATTTTGTTTCATTCATTCACTCTTGCAACATTTTCTACACCAAGTCATCTGTATTAAATCTCGCAAACAAACTACAACTACAGACACATTTTCTGCACAAAGTCATTTGTATTCATTCATATATTAGAACCTTTACCTCCAAGTAGTGTTAAGAGATGCAATTGCGCAAAGATCATCATATATTGCAACATCCTAAGTTGCAATTAACAGGTCCATTGATCGTCATTAACAAACAATAAGTTTTATTTCATTCATTCACAGTTATCCATATATCTTAAGCCTCCAACATATATTATAAGAAGAGTCCGCACAATCTAATTATATACCAAAAATAAATAATTAAAAACAAAATTCTAGTTCAAAGCCCTAACACACAACAAAATACTATATAATCACATTCTTTTATCACCTAGAATAATTTCATCAATTAATCTTAAAACAAAGAACAAAAACATTTAATCAAACTTCCAATTTCATATTCCATTCCGACGCCAAAACAGAAGTGAATGACAAACAATTTCAAGTAGAGATCTTATCAGTTTCGATCTCAAAAGACTGATGTGTGATCCTTCCCCTACTGAGCTCTTTCCAAAAATGATATTTCTCGAAAATATTATCGGTCGTAGAGTTATCAGAGAGAATGGAGGCCACATGATGAATGAAGGATCTGGAGTAGAAAGTGAGTGTGAGTCCACTCCTCTTCGATTTTTTTGGTAGGCCTATTTTCTTCTAAAAAAAAGGAAAAAATAGAGACCAAGTGTGCCAAGCGGCGACGACGTGCACAATGAAGTCAAGGGAGGGGCTACAGTGAAGATGTAATCGAGGGGTTGTCTAGGAGAAAGGTGAGGGAGATAGGAAAAATGAGGGAAAATCGTGAGAAAGAATTGAGTTGGATGTCGTTTTCAAGACAGCGAACAGAGGGGACCTAAGTGAAGAAGAAATCATTAAGGAGAAATTTTGGAGACTTAATTTTTTAATATTAAAAAATTATTTATATTTTCTTGGTATTCTTGATGTTTTTCAAACATCAACTCAATGTTGATACCACTTGATGTTTTTTAAAAACATCATGTAAAAGTACATAGCACTTACGTTTAAAAAACATCAAGAAAATCAAAAATTCACCCCACCTCTACCTCTTTATAAAAATTATTGATGTTTTGAAAAATTGTTGATGTTTTATCCTTGAAATCACCCAATTATTGACATTTTATTTTAAAATCGTCAAGTATTTAAAATCACAAACATCAAGAGAGTACTTTTTTCTAGTAGTGTGATGATAACAAATATGAATTTTTATTGAGAATTTTATTATTTTGATTAGCCCGTAACGTAAAGCTCGAACAATAATTATAATGCCTCTTAAATCACCCAAATCGGAGTTCAAACAAAGAAAATATTGCTAAAAGAAGATTAACAAAAAAATACTTGAAATTGTGACAATGCGACCAAATAATCAAATTGAACCAATTATAGAAAGCCATTTGAAGGAATGGAGGAGTAACACACATGTGGCCTTTGATTTTTGGATTGATTTTAAAAAGAAAATATTTTGTATATTATTATTTATGTGTGTGTCTAACGACTAATTTTTTAAAAAGATGGTGGACTTGTTTCTATTGGACTTTTAAAAATTGATTTAAAAAGAATATACTATTATATTGTGTTTGGGTCTAATGACTAATTGAGTTAAAATATCAACTATTCAATTTTCTCTTACTTACATCTAATTACCAAAAAGATTTTAGATTTTAATATATTTTCCCTCTTTTTAAATACTTCATTTTTTTCAAATTTTAAACAATTTTGTTTTAACTTTACAATCCTAAAAAATTGCAAAAGTCACCATTGTTATTCTCTCTAAACCTTCCAATTTTCATTCTTTTTATTTTATCCTTGAGAGAATTCTTATTGTATTGTGAGAATTAAAATTGTATACTCACTCTTTTTAGAGAGTTTTATTTTGTATGATTGCCCTTAGCCATCTCAATAAATTCTAGTGGAACATATGCATACATATGTCAGTGGACTGGAAAACAATCTATGATTGTCACACTAAATTTGTTACTGAATCGAACAACATGTGGGGAAATTGGCTTCTACGCCCCTAGTGTGATGGAGATTGGAAATTTTCCATGTTTGTTGACGTACGCGTCTCCAATATGTGCTTAAAAAAAGTATTATTATCATGCATGAATATGTTATAGTCAACATAAGAATACTTCCAACACTAACCTAAAGTGTCACCCATCGAAGATACCATGTGAGGGGATATATCCAACTCATGAAACTCATGGTCTGCTTTGCATTGCATGTTCGGGGCTAGCATAGTACCTGTAGAAACAAAAATTAAAATAAACAGACTTAAACATTTTAAACTCAAGATCTAAATGAAATACATGCAATCAATGTTCAAGAAAACTAGTAGATACGTAGGTAGTCATGATTTGTCATCACTTGCTTCATTCTGAAGAGATAATTGTTCATCCTCATCATTTATGAAGTTATCAATGAGATGTCGAATAACAGGTTGTCCCACCAATGTAGGATTAACGTCGACTTTGCACAGAGTATCCTCCTCAATGTGTTTGTTCACACGATGTTCGTCAATAATTTCTAATACGTCCAATTATTCATTTTCAACATCCTCCACTACTGGTATATATCGTACTCGTTTATCTTGAACCACTCGAACAACTTTCTAATTGCTACCATATTTTATGACCTAGAGGCAAAAGAATTGTTATGTCTAGATAACAAAAATGAGTGGTTCCTCAGCATACCAAAAACGAGACGTGTTGATTGATTTGTATCCTACTTCAGTATGTATCTATTATTTTTGTTGTTATTTATGTAAAACCACCTAGAGTTGAATATAAAAACAAGTCATCTATGTGTATATGAAAAGTCCAATATATAATGATCCAATCTTTCGAACTTAACTGAGGTTGTTACTTGCATACTAGACTCATGCTTAAACATAAAACGGGATAAGTTTAAAATAAATTTTCACAACTACTAGAAGAATTTTTTAAAAGTTTGGGTCGTAATTAAAACAAAGGTTTGAAAGTTCAATTCAAATCTCAAAAGAAAGTTAAATCACGAAAAAAAAAACCCTAACAGTCTCAACTACTAAGGAAAAACCCATAAAACATAGACAATCAGCAGAAGTGGTTTGAAGGACACCCCCTATGGAAATCACGGCTCCTTCTTGCCCCTTGTCGGTCCGTCTCCTTTGTTACCTTTGCCTAAAAAATTTAAACATAAAAGGATGTGTATAAACATACCCAGTAAGAGACCCACTACTGGCCCCGTTAAGGGAAAAAATAAATTGTTAACTTCCTATTGGGGTACCCTACACAGTCACAGTCTTGTGATCCCGTAGGATACACATTATCAGTCTAATGCTTTCGAAGGATGCATAATAAGCGGTGATTCCGTAGGACACCTATAAGACATAATACCCAATAGAAGAACTAACACTTCTCCCCTCATTCCATTCTAAACATCTTATCGGTCATTCATAATACAATTCAACTACCTCAACATGTAATCCTTTCACTTAATACCCTAACAGCCAACCTATTCCATTTTAGCCCAATGTCAGTCAATAACATATCAACACATCAGTCAAACAAGCTATATATTCATAACACCCCTTAGTTCACCAGTACACTGCCATGCTTTATTATCACCTACACCCAATCTAAACGATAGTCAATAAGTTCAAATCCACACTTTATTCAAGTAAAATCTACAATCATCATCATATCTACATTATATATATATATATATATATATATATATATATTCCCAGTCAATCACAGTATGCATTCCACATCCAGACTACATCAATATGTATATATCATATTCGACCTCCATATATATAATATGTATATTTTCAGTCAATTACAATATGCATTGCACATCAAGACTACATCAATATATATATATATATCATACCCAACATCCATACTCAAATCAGAGATAACATACAGTCAACATAATCCAAGTCTATAATTGAGTCCAATAGTAGAAAATCCCTTACCTTACAATTAGGTAAGCTCCCTAACCGCACCAAAGTCCACGAAAAACCTAAACATCAAGATAATTTCTCAATAATTTCTCCAACACATTAACTACTTGAAATCAACCTAATGTGATTTTTCACAACTTACCCAAAAAGTGGAGAATCAAACTCCAACGAAGCTTACTGCAAAACTCAAGGATCCAAACACCAACTTACCAATATCGCCTTCAAGAATAAACACAAATTCGACCCATTAAACAACATCCATCTCAATGTATCTATAATGCAAAACCTTATAATTACCCATCAATTTCATCCTTACCAAACAAACTTATAACAAAAATGGCGACAGTGGCATTTGCAGGTAACACGAGTAAGAACGTGCAATCGATTTGGGCACAGAGCAACTAGAAATTTACGACTGGAATATGGGAAAATATAGAGTCGCGCGACAGTCATAACTTTACAGTGTACTGCCTCGCGAATGGCCGACCGCTTCACGAGTGTGCGTGGCTGAGCTTCGTCTGACGAAACAGGCATGGTGGCGACTACTCCTAGTTCACGGCGATGCGGATCAGAACAGGCATGACAGCATGGAGCTGGTACATGTAGACGAAGTCGAGCAGCAACAGTTGGGGGTTTGGGTGTCAATAGCTCCGGTCGACGGTGGGACACTGAACGGAGAAAAGGGAAGAAGATTAGAGGAGGGGCGGCGGCGGCAGATGGCTAGGGTAGAAGGAAGAAGAAAAGAAGAAGAAAAATGAGGGAGGGGAGAGGGTCGCGGGCAGGAGGAGGAAGAAGAAAGAAAATTAATTTCTTTTTTTCTTTTTTTTGAATAATAATAATAATTATTATTATTATTATTATTATTATTACTATTATTATTATTATTATTATTATTACCTTTCCAATTTGTTTTTCCTCCTTCACTTCTTTTCTTTTCCATTAATTAAATTTCTCTTCCAAGCTAAAAGTAATAAAATAACACCCAACAAAAATTTAAAAATCTAAAAAATAAAGCAATTTAAATAAAATTAATTACCTTAGAGTTCGGGGTGTTACACAACACTTCGTTTAAAACATCGTAGAAATTGTTGTCAATACTTCTATCACCACAAGTTTCCTCGACTACCATGACTCCTCTATTTTGTGTAGCATGACGAACTTCACACTCTACAGTGTGAAATCGTACCCTATTATCAATGCATCAACTGTAAAAGCGCACTTCAGATGAAGATCCAATTGCAAGTGAAAAGAAATCATCATAAAGGTTTTTTCTCCCATACAATTGCAAAACCTGATATTTGAAAGTTATGTTAAAGATGACTATAAAGATAAATCAATTCTCAAACTCATATATGATGATACTTGAGCTCTAAACCAATCAGAAAATGCTTGTTGATGTTTTTTATATAAGTCAGAAGCGCTCTGAACTTCACAATGTATAAGCCTCAAGTGTTTTCTAAAGTTGATAACTGTAAAGTTGTATCAAGACAATCACAAAGACTTGGAAAAGTTGAAACGTACTTGCGATAATTTGTTATTTCTTTGCAGTTGTTGAGGATTTACCAATCTGTGATACGTTTTTCTTCGAGTGATAGAACGCGTAAAGTTAACGCCCCTAAAAGTCGTACCCTCTGTCTAAATAATTCAAATTCACCAAATACCTCATAACTAGGATGCTATCATCATTTCTTTCATCTCTACTGAATCACATTTCAATCTCACTTAGATATCGCGAACAAAAATTTCATGATTCATTCATTACATATGCTTCGATAATCAACCCCTCAGAACATGCATTACTCCGTGCAAATTGTTTTAATGTTTGTAAACTTTTTCCAATGGGATACATCCAACTTTAACTAATCGGCTCAACAACTTTGATTTCATATGGTAGGTGAAAGATAAGATGTATCATTACATTATAGAAGACATAAGGAAATATTCTCTCCAACTTACAAAGTATAACTATGATATCTACTTCTAGTTGGTTCAAATTACTTATACGTATAGTCTTTGCACACAAGTCATGAAAAAATGGACATAATTCCAGAATAGCAGTGGACACATTTTTGGTAGATATGCTCAAATATCAATAGAGAGAAGTCTATGTAACAAAACGTGGTCGTCGTGTGTTTTAAAAATTGATATTTTTTTGTCTTTATCATTTACACATTATGAAATACTAGAGACAAATCCATCATAAAACTTAATTGGTATAAAAAAGACTTACAAAATTTCATTATTAATTAGCTAATGTGTACGTTGCATGTGGTTTTACAAATCTGTTACTGACTTGCCTCAAGTATAAGTCATTTCTTATTTTCAAATTTTGTAGATCTAATCAAGCATACATTTTTTTCAATATGCATTACATCTAATTTATATCGTAAGAGTAGTCTAGACCAATATGGATAAAAAAAAGACACTTCTCTTAGTTCAATTAAGAACTCGTCTTCTTTTCTTATCTTGCTTAAATGGATGTTTGCTTAGCACTGAACAAGGTTTACTCTAATTGTGTGGTTTTCTGGAATCTAATATTGATGCTCCATGAAAGATATTTTTTCTGATAGTCTTTTGTGCTTCACTCGATAGTCTTTTGTGCTCCACTCGGATGGGTCATCATAGGCAGAGAAGTCATTAATGGTCCACAATGTTAGGAGAGTTTCTAACAAAGAAGGAGAAAAGAAAATTCAATATTCATGGACATTTGACCCTCTCTCAGCCTTGAAAACGGCCAATGAATCCCTTAAAAGGGATCAACCAAATTCAGATTAGCCAACGATCTAAAACATCCTCTAGTGGTCCAAGTCCAACCCCTAATTGTTTGGTTCCAAATTGGTAAAGGAAGTAGATTCCCAACTTTAAAGGGCTAAGGAAGACCTCTGAATTCCATAATAAATAAAGTATGACAAGCTTGCAATATGGGAAATTCGTCTCCTCCCTGAAAACTGCTAACTCTAACTTTTGTATCAAAATTTGACTTAAGCATAGGAGTGTTTGTGGCAAGCATCATACCGGTGTTTATATTTTATTGTTTTGCATGAAACTGTGTCCTTTTATTGTTTTGCATGTAACCATGTCCTCAAATTATAAATTTACTATTAGTGGCATATAAAGATTAAGTGAATATATATATACACATACATATATTTGTATACATGAGACATACATATATGTATATACACGAGACATACATATAAAGTCCTTTTTAAATTTTAAAGCTATACTATTCATATTTTTTTTTTCATATAAAGTCCTTTTTAAATTTTAAAGCTATACTATTCATATTCTTTTTTTTTTTTTTTGAGTTCAATTGCTGAAGGGGTTTTTGATTTATTATTTATTGAGTTATAAAAAAGATTAACACAATTATTTTATACTTAAAAAGTATTGAATTGAACAAGTAATGGTAGAGAAAATTATATAGTTTTTCACTATTTGAAACAATTTCTAAAAATATATAATAGTTGTTGGTGTTGTTACTATTGTTGTTATTATTGTTTATGTAAAGTTGAAGTTTGATCCATTGCATTCTAAACTTTTACAAGTATTGCAATTTAGTCTTGAACTTACAATTAAGTTAGACTTTCAATAGAAAAATTTGTATCAAGGTTTTAATATATATACAACATATACATAGTGTAGAATTAATTAAAAGTGAAAGTATTGCAATTCGATGAATGTAAGACCAACTGATAAAAAAAATGATAAGAATTGAGTAAACTTCAAGTGTAAATTTTGATTGCTAACAAGAAGAATAGAAAATTAGTAAATTTCATTTTGAAAAATGGTAAAACGATTTTTAAATTAGATGAAGGGGATTTTACACTAAGTAGCTATAAGACCTGTGCCTAAATATAAAGATTTGAAAAAGTATTTTTGTTAAATGATCGTATAATAAAGTAAACGATCTTGCAGGAAGTTAAATGATCATGTAAGAAAGTTAGATGATCTTATCAAAAGAAAACGATCGTGTAAGAGGATTGAACGATCGTGTAAAAGGTTAAACGATCATGTAGAATGTTAAACGATTGTGTAGGAGGTTAAAGAAGCCTTTAGGGTTATGCTAGTCAAAAGCATTTATTAATTATCAAATCAGCAGAGTTGGATTCCAGGTATCATGACATGCAAAGACTCAAAATTTAGTTAAGCAGAAGTTGGCAAGATTATAGGAGTTCAAGAAATGACTAATCCAACTTAGTGTTAGTATTAATAAGAAAGTAAGATTGAAGGAAATGACAATTATTATGGGATTTTACAAGAAGAGAAAAGCTAGAGATTGATAAAGTGAGAAGAAGATCGTGGGTTACTAATAACTTGTAGAAATACAAGTTATTGTAGCCTCTCTTATAGAATAGCGAAGCCAAAATATAGAAGAAGTATATTAAAATGCGTATTTTATGTTGAAAATACATGAGTATTTAGAAATATACCCTTGCATAAGCTCTCATGGTTGTTTTACCGTGTTTTTATTGCTTTGACGCAAGTTTACAAACAAAAAAAGAAGTTAGTGAATTACAACGGATCTCGCGAGATAGAACTCGAGAGAAGGCCATATCAGGACGCGAGAAGCAATTTGCTAGAAGCCAAAGTAGTAGTTGGAGTGATGTGATCTGTTTATAGAGATTACTTTTGGTACACGCAATCGGAAAGATAATTTTCTGTCCAAAAGTATCTATAAAAAGTCTCCTTCAAGACCATTTAAAGTATGGCCAGATGTCTAAACAGACCGATCAAACGGCTGAAGGGACCAAACCCTAGAGAAAGGTGGAAAGGAATAACATTTCCACCGTCTACAAGGAACTTATCTTCTTCTTTTCTAATTAGATTGTAAAGTGAGAGCTTAGAGTCTGAGTAGGGAATAATCCATCTTCCATGTTCCCACTAACTTGTACTATTTTCTATTCTCATTTCTTTTCATTTTTGTATTCTTTGTGTAATATATATTGTTCATATTGTACAATGGTCAAAGGCCTACATTCTTTGATATGTTACATGATTATATCCTTTTCAATCTTATTTGTAATTTAATTCTGTAGTAAGTTCTTGATAAGAAGTCTACATTATAATTCTTATCGTGTTAGCTGAGTTGTATTCAACACTTGACCAGTGTATGTCGCCAAATGTCCAAGAGGGTATGTAGCAAGGATATGGCTAAAAAAAACAAGAAAGAATTTTATCAACCTTGAGACATAATTTCCTTCATTTCTATCCCAAAAGGAGAACAAGTATAGACACTAGGCGCCCAGAGGTTGCTTTCCTTAAATGTGAAGCTCTATAAGTCTTATAAGTAAATACTTCTAGATATATTTCCCTTAACCAAGATTAGTCATATGGATCCTGACAGGTGATCATGTGTGGCATTTAATAACACTAAGAGGAGCACGTCTTAATCATAATATGGTTAAGAGAAATATGTCGTATTAAGGTTCTCGCATTACTTAATCACGTTACAACACGTAAATTTTTCATCACTCGCTCTTTTTTACACGTTAGTTCACATTCCACCATCATTTAATCCTCTTTGCATAAAACCTCTAGATGTAAATAAGTACCTATATTTTAACATTCTTTACATTTGTTTATTTGTTCATACCACTTGATTGACAAGTAGACCCTAGAACTAAGCTTTGATATCAATTTCGTGTGTTCGACCCTAGATCATCCAAGAAATCTACTATTTCGCTTATACTTGGGCAAGCAGTAGGAAAACTTTTATTCAACAATGAGTTAGCTAATATGCGACAAAGATGCACATAATGAGTATTTCTCATAAAATGATCTTAACCAATGACTTATCGTAGAATTAATCATGCACATGTACAACTTTAAGTCCCACTTCAAGCCAGGTTACTAAGCGTTCTGATAAAAAAGGAGAACTTAGTACAATGAGTGATTTTCTAAATGATTACAAATTTCAAATGTTTTTCTTTATAAGTTTTATTTTTCATGTATCATGACATGCACATTTATGTTACGAAAAGCATGATTTATGAAGACAACTTTAATGTTATGTTTTAAAGTTAAAGTTCATGTTTACTGATATTGCATTGTATGCTTGATTGAAAGTAAACCATTAAACATATTCCTATCAATGAGCTAACTACTATATGCACATAATGAGAAAAGGCAGCCATATAGAAAAGACTTGCATGATGGATTGAGGTGGGACAATGCATAAAAGATGTGTATTGCGCCAGGAAGCCAAAGCAATAAGAAATAAACCAGAAGTTATTCCCAGATGTTGTTGATGAAAAAGACATCACAATAGTCTAAATGTGAGATGCTAAATCTTGGCGTAGGAAATAGTTCATGTTCTTGGTGGAAAGGAACGTGGATGACTAATATGTGTTTTATTGATTGTGATTTATGAAAATGAGGCATTGAGCTTCTGTTATTAAATGAAAATGTTTTAAGAATTGTATTCCCAAAGAATTTTGACTTATGTTTTAAGTTTTTCCTCCCGTTGTATGAAGCTAAGTGATCAGGTTGAAAGGTAAGTTATCGGTCTTAAGCGATTGTCTAGGTGGCTAATGATAGAAAGAGGCAAGCACAGCAGAAAAAAGAATACAAAAAATTACCCTAATTGCTCCTAATAAACATGCAACCCCTAAACTAAACAATTAAGGGTTTTAGGGAATAATACCTTTGAAGTTTTTGTTAAACCTTGATATCTCCTTACCAATTCTAATTGAGACAACCACTAGTGGTCAGCTACTATTCTCTAGACAAAGAACCGGGTTATGGGACCCAAATTGGTGAAGAAAATAAGAGAGATAAAAGGGAATTGGAAGGTATATTTTGGTTGAGATTTTGAGTATAAAAAATTCTAAAATTATTTGAAATTGGCAAAAGATCTTTAACCATTTGAAAAAACTCTTATTTATAACTTAACTACATGCAAAAATGCATGTAATTAATTTGTCAAATCTCAATACCTAATATTCCACTAACAATTAGTGAAACTTAATGGCCTAGGTGTCTACATCTCATGTAGTCACATATCCCACTAAGTGTTAGTGGGATTATCCAACAAAATGTTGGATTTTTCTACTAACTTAGTCCAAGGGTAAAATGATCATTTGACCTTTCAAGTCAAAAGTCAAAAGTCAATATTTTGACTTTTTACCATTTTGTCCGTCTTGACTAATTTCCTTTCGAGCATGAATCCGCATTCATTTTTCCAAAATTCAAATCACATTTGAATATAAGGTCAATCAAAGTTTGACTTTTCAAGTTCAAAAGTCAATATTTTGACCTTTTACAACTTTAACCATTACCATCAATTCCGAGCTTCCTAGTATGAATCTGTATTCATATTTATAGCATTTAAATCTTATTTAAACATAAAACTCTATTTCTAATGTGAAAAAACGATGGTTATATCACATATGCTTGTTGGTTTCTCTCTCTTCTTTCAATTCAAACAATTTGACGTATTCCATCACACTGTTCTAAGTTTATTTCATATGAGCTAGTAAGGGAACCTAATGGACCTATAGATCATGGACTCCATCGATTCATGACTAACTGGCTAAACTCTTTTTAGACCAAGTTAATCAACATTCGTTAACTAGCGGGTCATTCTACTAAAGTTCCGTAGTTGCACTCCCCTCACTATAGATATATTTATGTCCATTTGATAAAACCATGATCAGTAAATTAATCCTTTACAGGTTGTTCATAACCTCGACTGGGTCAAAATATTGTTTTACCCCCGAGACTACATCTTGCTCCTTAAGTCCCACTAATCTACTATTGAACAATTAGTTTAAGGTCCAACCTATAAACTTAATCCCTCTCAGGACAATGAGAAGGTGGAGCCCCTTGTTCAAGACTTGGATTCAGTGCTTAAGAGAACAACTTATCTACTAACCCTAAAGCGGGTAGGAGTAAATTTCATCTTACATCCTATGTTCCCAGCTATTCATTTGATCTTATCCTTGAAATGGGAGGCTTATTGAGCCAACGCTGATGAGCTTCCCTCACCTATGCATATCTAAGGATAATCTTGTGTGAACAGGAGTTCATAATTAGCATAGGATTAAGATTAAGTTACCTAGGTTATCAATAATCGAGATAGTCAGTTTTAAACAGTAAACGGTGTTAAAACGTAAAAGTCACTATTTCATGGTTCAGTCTTATGTAAACACTTTACATAGGATACCCTCACTTTCATGTCTCTACATGAACGATTCAGGATCACCTCGTTTGTACTTACAAAGTGGGTCGCATCCATAGTTTGTCTGAACAAGGTGCCCAACCTTTATTCATATACTATAGATTATTTAGGCTATTTACTCGAACTTGATCCACATTTATGTCTTTACATAAAGTTCAAGTTTATTAAAAAAAAAATAGCCTCGAGACTTAGTTTATTGGATTTAAGATTATAAAATTCAATTTCTCAATAACGACTTTATTGAACAAAATATGATTACAAACTACGAATTTTAGGACAAAAATTCCAACAGCTAAGCGATTGTGTTAAAAGGTAAGCAATCATTGAAGGCAGAAGACTGTGGAGGCTTTTGGCATTTCTTTGTTAAGCTCTTGTTTTGTGAATTTGTGTCTTGTTCTCTACTGTTTACTGACTTATTTTATGTTGCGTGGTATTTATTTAAGTTTAACTTAAGATGTGTTAAATGTTTGAAGTAAGGTGTGAAAACTTGGTATCAGAGCAACACATACTTTGGAAGCTAAGTATATATTTAAGTTCATTTGTAGGATGGAATAGAGAAAATATGCCACCAAGAAGAGGAGGGGAGCAGGAATAGATCAAGGTTGACAACTGAGCCTATAATGGATTCAGAGGCTCATTCAGTGAATCCAAACGCAAGGAGAGAAGAAGAAGAAGCGTTGTATGATAGATTTGTGCAAAGATTAATTTACGCCTTAGCACAACAACCGAAGAAAAAGTTTGGTATAGAAAGGCTTAAGGCATTGGAGGTTATGGAATTCAATGGGGCAGAGATTCCTGAGGAAGCAGAGAAATGGATCCAAACACTGGGAAGTGTTTTCAAGTAATGTGATGCCCAGAGAAAATGAGAATTAATTTGGCAGTGTTCCTACTTCAGGAAAGGGCATAAGATTGGTGGATACTTGAGAGGAATAGTTAGTTGGAAAGAGTTTAAAGAAATATTTAATAATAAGTTGTTCTCTAAGACTTGCAGAGATGAAAGGCGAGATGAGTTCCTTCATTTGAAATAAGGAGAACTTTCAGTTGCAGATTATGAAAAGAAGTTTACATAATTAATTAGGTATGCGATGAGAATAGTAGATACTGAGAGAGAAGGGTGCAAGTGATTTGAAAATAGATTAAGACCAGATATTAGAACGTCTATTATAGACATCGCAGTGTGTTGTGATTACACAGAGTTGATGGACACAATTTTGCGAGTTGAAAGGAAATTAGGAAAAAGATCAAGTCCAGTGGTAAGCGGAAAGGAAGGAAGAGAAAGTATGGGAGGATTTAGTAAGAAATCTAATTCGTCCAACTCTCTAGTCAGAGATCGTGATGGAGTGGCAATCAAGAACAAAGATGTAACGATTGCAGTAAGAGGCACACATAAACATGTAAGCGAAGAAATATTGTTTGTTCTGAAAGAGGGTTGGATTCTAATGTCCTCTGTTCACATGCTCTTATACTCCACCTTGATGACTTTAGAGATGGGCTCAAATCCTTTATCTGCAACTTCTTAAGAATCAAAATATAAAATTGGTGACTTTTAACTTTTTGTATATTTATTTTCTCAAAATCTTTACGGTGGCTTCTTCATCGACTTAATTTTGTTTAAGATCACCATTGTTAGCAAAAGAAAAAAGAAAAAAATTGAAAAAGAAGGTGGTTTTAAATTAAAATTAGGAAAAAGGAGTTGTTTTAAAACAATTTAGGTAAAAGAGGTTGTTTTTTTGTCATTTAGTGAATTTCTTTTTTATTTAATTTTTTTAAACATCAATTCAATCACTTCTTATTCTCTCCTTCTTTCTTTATTATTATCTTTTCAATTGTAATAAATTATTAACCAATTATATACTTAATAAACATTTTTCACAAATTCATATTTACTATTATATACTTAATTATTTTTAACTTAATGATTTTGTAATAATTTATTATTCTTAATTTTTTTTATTATTTTAAATTTTTTTCACAAATCCATATTTACATAATTATTTTTTATTTAATGATTTTTAACTTAATAATTTTTGTAATAATTTATTATTTCTATTTTTTTTATTATGCAATTCCATATTTTTTTTTGAATATGTTTGATAATTTCTTCTTTTATCTTATTAATATGTTTTTCTCCTCGATCTATTTCATAATAATATTCATAATGTTTGATAATATTGTCAATAATTTAAAGTTTAGGAAATAATTTTTTTAAAAAAATTATATAATTAATCTATATGTTTTCCTTTCTTTTGTTATTTGGATGTATCGAGTTCATACTACAATCCTTAAATCGGCACAATTTTTAAAAAGATTGATCCAAATACACAAGAATAAAAGTATATGTATTATGAACATTGTTAATTCTTTTAATATTTTATTTATAAGTATGATTGACTATTTCTTTTAAGGTTTTATTTATAAGTACGATTGATTAATTCTTTTAATGTTTTAATTAAATTTAAATTTTATATGTTTGGATCCTTCTTTTTTAAAACGGTGCCGATTTAAGATTTGGAGTATGAACTTGATACATCCAAAATAACAAAAGAAAAGAAAACATATAGATTAGTTACATACATTTTTCAAAAAAATCATTTCCTAAAGCATAAATTATTGGTAAAATTATCAAAACATTATAAACATTGTTATTAAATAGATTGAGAATAAAAACATAATAATAAAATAAAAAAGGAGTAATAAATTATTAGAAAAATTATTAAAAATCATTAAGTTTAAAATAATTAAGTAAATAATAGTAAGTATGAATTTTTTTTTTCAATCATTAATAAAACATTAAAATTAAAAATTATAACAATAAAAGAGAAGGAGAGAGAATAAAAATAGGTGAATTGGTATTTTAAAAAATTAAATTAAAAAAATCCTCTAAATGACAAAAAACAACAATCCCTTTTACCTAAATTATTTTAAAACCACACTTTTTTCCCAATTTTAATTTAAAATTATCCTACTTTTCCAAATCACCCAAAAAAATTGGTTATATTTAATGGATGCTAATTAGGGTTGACAAGTTTAAAATTTGTATAAAATTATTTGTTAATAGATTTACCATTAAAAAAACATTTTTAAAAATAGCAAAATAAATTAAAATATTTTAAAATAGTAGCAAAATTTGGATTCTTCTATCACTATAACACATGAAAAATGATTAATGATAGAATTTATTTATTTTGTAAATTTTGCTACTTTTGAAAATTTTTAAATTTAGAAAAATGAGATTTAATTACATTATTGTAATTGGGTAGTTAGAGATTTTCTTGAGCATTTTGTGAATAAAATATTTTACACATCAAAAACAGTGGTTTGCGATAATTCTTAGTAATTTTTTATTTTAGCTATAATGTACAAATGCAACTTTAGAAGTTGGTATTATCAAATTTCCCTAAATTTGATTTCCAAAATTCAAAAAATAATTTAAGGAACTTTAAGTTTGTGAGGTGGCTTTTCAAGATAAGGCCCACTGGTTAGAGTTGGGCTTTACCCATCAACTTTCTAGATTAGCCCATCCCAACAAAATTCATATTTCTCCTCTTCAAGTATGTCTTCTATGTTCAAGTTGGAAACACAAATTCAAAATTCAAATGCGTATCCAATTTTCTCTTCTCATACGTCTTTTAACCTTTCTTTTCTATGTGGGAAATACTGTCATATAAAATTTAGCTCATTTCAAAATACTACCTAATAGCTCACTTCAAAAACACTACCTAACTCCAAGAGTAAATTTCATCATTCTTTCAAAACTATTCTTTCAAAACTTTAACTTTAAGAACATTTAGACGTTTCACTTTCATACATCAAGTGCACATGATCAATCAAGAGAGAATTAGATGGTCAAGTATGTACATATCGAACTACATCCCATCAAATCAACATAAGCACAAGTTCAACTCCACGAAACACGTTTTTTTTTAAAAGATCTGATGCAAACAACCACAATTTGAAGACATAGTCTCTTTCTTTTGACACTAGCTCTTGTTAACCTCCGAGTCAATCCATAGTTATAATTTTTAGAAAAGAAAAATAATTTGACCATAAACCTATTAGATTGCATCAATTTGAAACTTAAAATTGCAATTTCATCAAATTGGAACACCTATTGTTACCTTCATTTCCATGTTCTTGAATTCACCCGCTAATTTAATTGAGTAGAAAAACAATATGAAAGATCTTAATAAACTCATTAATTTATATAAAATAAAGTTTTAGACGAAAATAAGTTTATTCAAGGTTAATTTTTATAAATATAACAAAACATACAAATATTTACTGCTCACGTAACAAAATCACAAAATCCATGAAGTGACCATTTCTTTAAAAAATATTACAGGTTTACTCTTTCTTTTCATCTTCTTTCTTTTCTTCTTCTTCCATTTTTGAAATCATGATCTTTGTTTTGTTTTCAATCAATCATAAATCTTATATTATTTCTTTTTCAAGATCATGTACCAAATATAAAGATCTTGGTACACGATCTTGAACAAAAATAGTTAAAATAAAAAATATAAAAAATTGAGATATTGGCACACGATCATTTAGATTTGGCTACACGAACATGTACCAAATTGATAGTTTAGATTTGGGTACACAATCATGTAGCCAAATCTAAATGATCGTGTACCAAATCTAACAAATTTATTTAATAAACGATTTTGAAAAATAATCGTTGGGATATTAGTACACAGTCGTGTAGCCAAATCTCAACGATTGTGTACCAAATATATTATGTGTGTGTTGACTATGGCGTTTTTTGTATTTTTCATTATGGGCCTGTAGGCTTTTTTTGTTTTTGAAATTGTTCTATACAGTGTAAAATTTTTTTCGATTTGTTATATTTTCTAAAAGAACTTTTTAACCAATATACAAATTAACCCTCTAATAACTCTTTCAACATTTATAAGTTTGGACAAAAACGGAATATTGTTAGTAATTTTCTGTATCTATACACATGTTTTATAGTTCATTTTGTTGGAGAAGTTGAGTCTCACATTGGAAAAACCAATGAGACTCATACTCTATATAAGATAAATGAGTTATTTCTCTCATTGTCAATTGGTTTTGAGATGAAACCTTATACTATCAAATTTAACACATTGAATACTATTGATAAAAATTGTTATGAATACTATTGGTGAAAATTATTAAAAATGTTTGTCCCACATTGGTTACTTTAGTGGCCGGAAATTCCTTTAAATTTACCTTCCTGGATCTCACTTGATTGTGGGAATGAATTAATTTTTTTATTAATCTTTTTTTAGGTTACCCGCTTGTATTGTGAATGATCGTACATTTTGTTCTCTATAGGCCCCCTCCACTTCTCTTCTCAACACACACCAAACATCCCCTTCTACTTCTCTACAAACACTGCTCCTTTCTTTTTCTCCTCCAATTTAGCTTTTCTTCTCCAAATAATCTTTTTTTTTACTGAGCAATATCAAATTATTTTTTAAAGGGTATTTTTTGTTTGATAATGATTTTCAATGTTAATATCATTTTTTATTATTTTATTATAGGAACGACATGTTTTCTTTCTTACATAATCAAAGAAAGCGAACTTCATGACTCCAACCCTCAATCAATTTACAAAAAAAAATTAATATTAATATGGTCATTTTTCTAACTTTTCCCAACTAACTTTTTGAATTTAGAAAAATCAACCTTGTCTGAATAACACATTTGAACCCCATGAACATATTTCCCACTATATTAAAAA
>JBBPDI010000023.1:23103287-23132473 GCA_037974545.1 Cucumis variabilis | reverse complement strand
AATAATAACACTTTATTAATAACGATCAATGGATTATATTTACAATCTACGAGTTTTAGGACATAAATCCCAACATACACTCAGCAACTCCTCCACATCCTTCTTAACTGCAAAATGCATGATGACATGGTTAAGACACTTAGATTTACTTTTAACTGATTGCTTAGAGCATGTCACATACTTGATTCAATCGCATAGCTAACCTCTTTAGCCTTCTTGCATGATCTTAGCCACATAATCTCTCAAAACCTAGCCTTCCTCGCCTAGCTAACCTCTTAAACATCTAGTCAAATGCCTAATCAAGCCTTCCTTGCGTCAAGCCTTCCTTGCGTGAACCTTTTCTTAACCAACTACCCTCTAATGTTTTCTCGCCTAGCATGCTTCTTGCCTAACCTCTTAATACATTGTCGCAAGCCTTCCTTGCCCAAGCTTGATTGCTCGCCTAGCCCAAGCCTAGATAACCTCTTTGGATGTAATCTCTTCTTCTTGGACATATAGCCCTTGTACCAAAGTATAGATAACCTCTTTGGAGGTTATCTCTTTACTTTGTCGACTACTCCATGTCAAGATGCTTAAGCTTGGAGGTTCTCAAGCCTATTCTTGCTGCCCATTGACACCCTTTTGGAGGTTCTTTAACCTTCCTTGTCGTCCACATAACCTTTAAATGCTTAAAAAAACCCTTTTGACACTTGGTCAATTTTTCCAATTTTTCTCTTTTTTCCAATTCTAAACCTTAATTCCAAGTATTTTTACCTTCTTTTCCCATAAATTTCATTTTCTCTTATCCTTGACCATCCTAAAAATTTTCAAAGGTTTAAGAAATTTTGGATTTCACAAAAGAAATATCTAATGTCGTTTTTTGGATCGCTCCACAGCCCATATAAGATTAACGATGTTTATTTGAATGGTTTCATGAAAAAGTTACAAAATATATATAGGATTGGATGAGGCAGCATTAGCAGCTACTGCTAAAGCCAATGGATGATTAAACTTAAGCAAATTTTAAATGGTCCGCCTTGGTCTTACCTTTTTTTAGTTCTAGATAATTCATAGAGTTCATAAGATGTGACAATTTATCTGTTTATGGAATCAGTAGCTGAAAAACGCTTCAGACTCTTGTATATGAAGATCACAATAAATTGTTTCTTTATGCAACCGGTTCCTTCTGAAATTTCCTCTATGATGATAGTTTTCTTTTAGTTGGTTGATATGAAGATATGTTTGGATTCTAAACAAAATGAAGGTATTCAAAGGAAAAGGAAAAGGAAGCAAAGTCACAGCCACATGGTGATCTTGTTTCTAATCAAATTTTTTGTGGTGGAAATAAGCAAGCAAAAAGGGATATCTTTATATTATTAGTTTTGAAGAAAAACTGTCCAAAATATACCTATCCGAATGTAAGTTATAATTTTTTTTCATGAAGTTCTTTGCATTTGAAAGTTGCTTGGTGTTTTTAGATATAAATGTTTATGAGAATGGATAAAAAGAAGAAAAATTGATAAAAGTAGCACACTTTTGCTTTTACGTTTCAAAAGTGTAATAGCACACTTTCAAAAAAACTCAAATTTATTTTTCTCGGTCAATTTTAGTCGACCTCAACCCCATGTTTAGCTTAAATCTTAAAAAATTGTTTCAACATCATTTCTTGGTTCATTTTGGTCAAACTCGACATCAAGATTTTGAGTTTTGTTTTTAAATTTCAAAATCAAGGACATTCTTAAATGTCCAAATTATCTTTGGAAGCTTGAATGTTTGATATTCCTAAACCCTAACCTTGTGTTCATTCTAGTCGAGGAAAAATGTGTATGCTACTAAAATTAAAGAGATTTGATTGAATTTTGCATTTCCAAATTTCAAGAAGTCATCCTTAAGCTTAAATCTGTAAATTAATTTACTTTGAACGATTTCATAGTTCATGGTTAGATTTTAAGTTTTGTTAAAGTGTTTTTTGTGAAATGTGAGGTGGATGGGAAAATATGTAGTTCGATATAGAACTAAGTTTTAAGTTAATAAAAGTGATTTTCGTTTGATGAATCTTGACAATTTCATCAATATGGGCTCATGTAGATAAAAAATCTCGGCTGAGATTGATGAAATTGTCTGAGATTTGTGAAGAGAGTAATGAGATTTGTGGCGTTTCATATGTACTTTGTAGGATAATCTCGGAACAATTTCATTCAAGATTGGATCGAGATACATCAGAGAATGCATATAAAACACTTATCTTGTGGCATTTTGATGCAATATTGCCCGAATTCCATTGCTAATTAATGTTATTCTCAGTCAAGATTGATCCGAGATTGCCCCAAGTTTTAGAATAGATTACTAATTTTGTTATGTTATATGTGTTTTCTGTTTGGTAGATGCCTTTTGTCACCAAAATCTACTGTGTAAACTTCTTCATTACAAACTTGATCTGTTGTTCACATTTAGCAAAGACCGTCTCAAACATTAAAAACAAGTTAAGACCTAAACAGATGTATATATTTATGAAAATCATGTTTGGACATTTCTTGAACATTAAGTTGGTTTTCAATGGACCCATGTGCCATTACATCTTGCTTAGAGAGGTTGAGGATGAATGAGAGGATGTTATTAGCTTTAAATCATTAGGTGAAAAAGTTTCCTTTAAGCGGGAAGATTTTGACATTATCATGGAGTTGAGGTATAGGTTGAGATGTGCAGTTGAATTTGAATAGGATGGAGCTCTTAGATTGTGTGATTATATTTAAACGATAAGACAAATATGAATGGTGCTGAGTTGGTAAAGATTATCTGCATATTCAGTTCTAAAGAGACAAGGATGTGGTAAAGCTATTCCTATTTTATTTCATCGAGCCGACGATGATGGAGAGAGAGGGAGGCAACACATGGACTGAACCATGCTATGCTTCATAGACAATTTGGAGGACTTCATCAGTTTACGACTGAGGTGATTTGATATGAGTTAAGTCCCTAGGTAGCTTGATTTGGAAGACTTCATCACTTACAACATTATCAT
Organism: Cucumis variabilis; assembly: GCA_037974545.1. Taxonomy (NCBI): domain Eukaryota; kingdom Viridiplantae; phylum Streptophyta; class Magnoliopsida; order Cucurbitales; family Cucurbitaceae; genus Cucumis; species Cucumis variabilis. The sequence continues at coordinate 23,129,472 of JBBPDI010000023.1, read as the reverse complement.
GGACTTCATCGAGCTGGCAAAGTTATCTTGTATTAACGATATCATTGCATTTGTAGATTTAGTCCTACAAGATAGTGTTTTCCATCAATGGACAGGTTGCCGATAGGGCATCGTATGATGCAATACCACACATCATGCGATTCGATGGAGTTGCATGCACTCACCTGGGTTGAAGGTGATTAAGTCAAAGGTCTTCAAATCGCAAATGGTACATTACGATTCAATTTCTTCATCTACATTCATATAGTATTTTAGGGTTTAGGGTCGTAATTAGAACCTATTGATGTTCCAATTTCAGGCCTACATAGAGGAGATTGACTTGATGGACGACAAGTGTGCTTACCTAGATCAGAGTAATAAATTTTTTATGGCAAAAGATTACGTGGAAGATCTGTCTATCCCTACTCCTCATCATGTCGACTATAAACCTTGGACCCAAAAATCCATAATTCTTCTAAGAAACTCAAGAGGAATATAGGTCGAGCTTAGTTGGAGGAAAAATGATTTAAGATTGGTGTTGTAAAAAAAAATTGAAAAGGAAATTTTCTAAGGTTTGATTGTTGCTAAGTGTTATGGAAAGTGTGTCATTATTCTTAAATTGACAAAGGGTAAGTGTCATCATAGTCAAAGTAGGCTTAAGGAATGTTTAAAATTTGGCTAAGTATTGACTATGCATTTTGGAATGCTCTAGGTGGCCAAAGAAGGTCATAAGAACCTCTAAGGACACAAGTTGGGCGACCGAAAAGTTAATTTGGTATGGCTAAGAAGTGTCGAGACAATCTTTGTAGAATAAGGATAGACGACCAATGAAATGTATGACAAGAATAATTAGGAACTTGAAGTGTCAAGATAACCTCTAAAGTGGGAGATTAAGAAACCAAGCAAGACATGCTAAGCATTAGGCTCAGCAACCAAGTCTTGCTAGGCATCTAAGTGAGGAAGGTTTTAGCTACACAAGAGGATGTTGACTAGCCAAATGCTAGTCTTTGGATGACATGTTTTATTGGAAGGAGTTGAGAGATGATTAAGAGGTTACGTGAATAAAAAGATGTCATAGGTGTTCTACACGACGCTAGACAATAAGAATTTACTAAAGAACCCTTCATGGCAAAGGGGGTAGCGACCAAGAATGACATAAGCATTGTAAGCCAAGAGGTGGGGTGGAGTACAAGTGCATAACATGCAAGACACCTGGGTTTTGCCAAGTAGGAGGTGTAAGATGAGCAGCATGAGGTGGAAAGTGACAGGGATGATGTGTAAAAGGCAAGGGGGACGTGTCAATTTAAGAGCATGCAAGGACCCCTATATAAGGAGACCTTTGGTGAATGGTGTTCATGATCCACCTATGCCAATTGGGTAATTTCACTTGCAAAATTTTCTAAATTGAGTCTAGTGTCAAGGGAAAGGGTGACAAGTAGGGAAGATTGCTTTTTATTGTGTGGATTTCTCTGCTTGGGTTATAGTTTATTTGTTTATAAGTTTGTATGTTTGGGTTTGTGGGTTTGTAAGAGTCAATCCCACTCAATCATGCCTATAAACTGACCTAATTGCTAAACTCCATGGACTTGGTGATAACTCTTAATTCTAGACAACAAAAGTTCAGCGACATGGGAAATAATGTTGTTGTCTATATTGGTATAGTACTTTTAAGTTTAATCCACATGTTATGAAATTAATTAAGGATCCTTACATGCAAAATCCTCTTCATGAATCTCTTCATCATGCGAGTGGATATGATCATTGCATGCAAAATGCTCCCAATATCTTTAATCTAAGTCCTCGTTGTACAAGTTTTCCTATTGCTTATCCATGTGTAAGCAAAACAATAGGTTTTTCTAGGTGATTCAGAGTCGAATACAAGGAATTGATATCAAAGCTTAATTCTAGGTCTACTTGTCAATTAGGCGGCAAAAAAGAATAGATTATAAAGTATGAAAGAATGTAAAAAAAATTATGCCTACTTATGTACACCTAGACAATCTGTAAAATGATTTAGTGAGGGTGGTTGAGATGGTTGAAACATAGATGAGCTAACTTGTATGAAAGAAGGGGTGAAGGAAGGTCTGGTCTTACTAGGCGATTAAGTTGTATGAAAACCTTGATGCAATACAACTTGCTTACCTAGTTTATGATTAAGATGCGCTCCTCTCATAGTCGTTACACGTCACATTTGGTCTTCTTTTTGGGAGCCAAATGACTAAGCTCAACTAAACAAGATAAATCTTAAAATACTACGCATGTATAAAACTTATAGAACTCCGCATTTAAGGGCAGCAACCTCTCGATGCCTAAGGTCCACACTTGTTCTTCTGTCAGGATAAAAATGATGGAAGTTATCTCGTTAAGGTGATGTTTAACTCCAACCTCTTTCTTGCGCGCATTAGCTTTATCCTTGTTACTTGCCCTATTGGGTAGTTGGCAATATACACTGGCCTAGTGATAAACATAGCTCAGTAACACAATAAGAGTTATAAGCAATAATTCTTGTCAAGAACTAATCACAAACCTAAAATACAAATAACAGAAAGACAAGTGAACAACAAAGACGTGGATGGATTGAAAAACGGTATAAGTATACATTGTATTAAAGAATGTAGGCCTTCATCACTTTAGAATATGAACAACATACAATGTAAAGAAATACAAAAATGTAAAGAATAGAAATGACATTACAAGTTAGGGAGAGATGGGGATGAGATCTTCTTCACTCAAACTACAAGCTTTCACATTATAATTTGATCGGAGAAGATGAAAGAACTTTCCAGATGGTGGAAAGGCTATTCCTTTCCACCAACTCTCTAGGACTCTACCAACCTCTTTAGGTGAGTGAAAGGTCTACTCAAACCTTTTTGGCCCACATGTAGGCATCATCTTCCTTGATGGACATTGGAGCTCTTTTATAGGTAAATTTAGGAGGGAAATCTAATTTTTTGAACATGTGAGTGCCGAAAGCTATCTCTGTTGTCAAGTCAAATCATCTCCACCTACCACTTATTTTTCTAGCGAATCTTTTTTTGCATTCTAATATGGTCTTTTAGCCTAGCCTTTTGTTTTCAATCCTACGTTTAGACACTAAAATCGAAGTAAAGTAGGCATAACACTTATGTAAATTGTATTTCCAAATATTTATGCATTTACAACATAATTTACGTGTTTTGATACACTTTTCTTGCATCTCGGTTCCATTATTCTATCTAAAAGGCTATAATAACTTGTATTTCTACAAGTTATCAAAAACGCTAGGAAGAAAGGCATTGAAATGAAGAAAGCCACAAAGGTCATTTTCGAAGGAAAATTGGGAATTGTCGATTATTTTAAAGCTACATAACCTAATACTTAGAATTTTTTGCTAACCTTTAGAAGTAAGTTAGTTAAGAGATTTCTAAACAAGTTTGTAGAAGGAAGTTTCTTGATTAGTTATAGATTTGAATTTATTAAGCTCCAAAGTGGAGTAAAGTTTCTAGTCCAAAATCAAGTTTCTCGGGAAGTCTAAAGTGTGGGCTAAGTGCCAAGATGACAAGGTGAGATGGTCATGAAATTTGGTCAAGAGAGGTTATTTAAGCCTCGGTGCATCTGAGGAGCATGCCCACCGCATGACCAGACAACAAGAGGCGAACGCCTAGGCCATTCAAGATGCTAGGCGTGAGTAGACAAGAATCATCATGTAGAATGCATGGTGACTGACACATGAAGTGTGTGATTTACTTTACACAAAGACATGCAGTGCACATAATGTGTCAGGCCTTACAAGGTCAACACGTGCCAGACTTCTCAGCCTGTGCATGCACATGCAGCCTGTCACCCATGCCCTGTGCACCAAATAATTCACATGAAAGTGTTTGCCATTTTTGGGTCCTGTAGCACTTTTTTCTTGGAATTTACATATTTTCTAAATGGACTAAATAGAGTATAAATACCCTATGTTTAGGACAAGTTAACTATTTTTAGAACAAGAGAATTTTGGAGAATTTTTCTCAAGCCAAGAGGAAAAAACCTCAAGTTTGTGAATAATATTTGTTTTAAAAAAGTCTTTTGATTAAACATGATTTCAAATTATAGAAGCAAAAGCTTGTGAGTGATTTGCATTTAAATGTTTTACTTAAATGCTTAAGTTTTAAAAAGTGGGCTAAAAAGCTAGAAAAGGAGGACAAGATTCATTGATTAGGTGGCAGCAAGGTTTGTGACTCTTTGATCTATTCGTTCTACGTAGAATTTCAAGTTTCACAAGCAATACTTTGTTAGTGACTTGCATTAAAATGTTTTACTTATATACTTAAGATTTCGAAATTGCATTTCAAGTTGCACAAGCAATAGCTTGTGACTGATTAGTATTTAAAAGATTTACTTAAATGCTTAAGATTTCTAAGCAAAATATGAAGCTTCACAAGCAACTTGCATTTACTTGTTTTTCTTTACGTTATGCTAGCACTATACAAATTACCTCTGAGTGTGTACATATGATTCCCATTTACTGATATGATGTAACGTCCCAAAAAATTAAGATAATTTTGAATTTAATTGTCTTAGTTTTTGTTTAATTAGGTTTAACTTTTTTGTGTAATTTTTGATATAATTGAATGACAATTTGTTGGTTTTGTTAAAAATGAATTTAACTAAATATATTTGGGTGTTTATTTAATTAAATTGAGCAAATATAGTTTATTTATGGGGTTTTTCAAAAAAATGTCAAACCAACAAAATATTTACACTATATAAAAAAATTTCGAAAACGAAAAAAGACCATAGGCCCACAATGAAAAATACAAAAAATATTCAATTCAACACGTGATTAATTAGCCACTCGCAGGTGTAAATATTTGGTACACTATCTTGTACCATCAAATATAGATGATCGTGTACCAATATCCCAATGATTTGTTTTTAAGATTCATTTAGATTTGGTTACACGATCGTTTAGATTTGGCTTCCCAAATAAAAACTATACCAATATCCTAATGTTTTTTTCAAGATTATTTGGTACACAATAGTTTAGATTTGGATACATGATTGTTACACAAATGATCTAAAAAGATTGTATACCAATATCCAATTTTTTTTAAAGATTCTTTTGTACACGATCATTTGAATTTGACTACACAATCATTTAGATTTGGCTACCCAAATCTAAATTACCAATATCAAACGATTTTTTCAAGATCTTTTATATTTGTTAGATTTGGTTGTAGTCAAATCTAAACGTATCATATTCCAACGATTGTTGTTCAAGATCGTGTTCCAAGATCTTTTATATTTGGTACACAATCTTGAAGGAAATAACACTTTTTAAAAAAATAATACAAGATTTATGATTAATTGAAAACAAAAATCATGATTTCAAAAAAATATAAAAGAAGAATTGTAGAAGAAGAAGAGAAGACGATGGAAAGGGAAAACAATTGTACAAGAAGAAGAGAAGAAAGAAGATAGAAAGTAAAGAAAAACTTGTAATATTTTAAAAAAAAATTGTCGGCTTCATGGGCTTTTTTATTTTACTACACAGGTCGTAAATATTTTGGTATTTTGTTATATTTATGAAAATTAACATAGTTATATATATATAAGCAAAAAAGAAAATTAATTATATAATAATTATTATTATTATTACTATTATTGTTATTATTATTATTATTATTATTATTATTATTATTATTATTAGGATATTTTTAAAAATAGAAAAATAAATTAAAATATTTACAAGCTATAGCAAAATTTTGGATTCTATCACTGATAGTTTTCTATCACTATAGCATATTAATGACTATTAGTGATAGAAAATGACTATTAGTGATAGAATTTAGTAAAGGTTGTATATGTTTTTGTAATATTTGTTATTTTTGAAAATTTCCCTTATTATTATTATTTTTATTTTTATTATCATTGTTGTTGTTGTTATTAGTATTATTATTATTGTCATTATTATTGTTATTTGTTTATTTATAAAGTCCTTGAAGTTCATGTAAGTAAAAAAAACTCAACCATTCTTCCTTTTCATTCAATCCCAACCCCCGCAAATTACCTTTCTTCATTGACCTTCGTTGTGAAGCCTATCGATTGTCACTCCTCCTCAGACGAAGTCGTCGACAGCCATCGAACGAGCCAATACATTGATCGAGCTACCTCTTTGTTTCGAATTTCACGAGTCATGTGTTCTTCCAATCGCGCATTTGTAGTCGAGTTATCCACGACCAAGTTTCACATCACACCAACTCTCTCCATCTCGCATCGCTCAGACCAGTTGTTCGATTCGAAATGTTCTTAAGTTGGTCTTACTTTTCTCGCAACCGTGTGTCCTTTGTTTTCAAGCTATGAGCCACCGAGTTGTTTTTTCTACATCCTATACTCTTTTTTAGCCACTTTTTGGTGAGTTTTGTTGGGTTTTTTTTTTTCTGGGTTTTGGACATACCCATTGAATACTATTTTTTTGGCTAAAAAATAAAGTTATTTGGGATTTAACTTGGAGTTGTTCTTTAAGGTTGAATTGACTAAATTGTTGGAGAATGAACCTATGAAATTCTTCTAGTTGAATTAGTTTCAATCTCAACTTTGGGTAAGTTAATTTAAGATAATTTTTGGGGCAGAAGCCAATTGTTAATTTTATTAAATAAATCATTGAATTCCCTCTTACTGTTAGAAACTATCCAAGTGGAAAACTTTGACTGACAACTAGAAAATAAATTTTTTCACTAATTAAATAAGAGATTCTACTACTAAACCTTCGAACTAAATTGAGAACCGCATGCATGAATTTATCCAGCATGCATGTATTTATCGAGCATGCACATGGCTAAAATGTATAGTTGAGTTGTTGACTGATGTTATATGATTTATGCATGTTTTATGGACTGTTATGTTTAGTGTTTCATGCATGATTATAATTGTTACATGCTTTTGGACTATGGTGTCTATTGACTTTGGTTGTTAGGCATTGTACCCCACTTGTTCTATGTTCCTACAAGATCACTCACACGACTAGGAGTGTTCCTACAGGATCACATGCACGGTCAGGGGTCATTTTTTGTATGTTCATATAGAGTCACCCACATGATTAGGAGTGTAGATCATAGGCACGTTTAGGAGTGTGTACCTACGGATCACTCGCATGACTAAAAGTGTTCTTATAGAATCACTCGCACAATTATGGGTGTTTCTACGATATCACTTGCTCAAATGTGCTCCATTGGGCACATGACATTATTATTACCTTATGGTGTCTCATCAAGAAGTTAACATATCACCTAGCAAAACTAGTAGTAAGTTCCTTACTAGGTATATTTTTATATACTCACCCTTTTTCTATGTTTAATATTTCAAGTAAAGGTAAAGAATCTGAAAAATAGGTGAGCGACAAGAAGGTCTCGTGACATGTCATATGAGGATTCATTCCGCTTCTGTTTTTTCTTCATTAGTTTTCTAGTATTTTGATTTTAAGATATTTTATTTAAATTTTTATCTTATTTATTTTTCTTTTCTTTAAAATCATCAAAACCTGCGAGTCATGTTTTCAAAGTATTTTACTACTTTTGTCAATTTTATGTTTATCGAATAGTTATTTGATTTCAATAATAATTTAGTTTTTATCCTTTCAAGAAAATGTGTTTTGTTATTTATCTTTTGGGTAATAATCTCTGCCTAGTTTAAGTGTTTGAGTCGTTGCATGTGAAGGCTGTATAGAGGGACCTAGGATGATTACATCAGTGAAAGCCTCGTGCCTATAGGAGGAAGGTTCATTTCAACTTAACCTATGTTAAATTATAGATGTATACTAAGAGTTGGTATGTAATAGCATTTACTAAGTTTTGAATGATTAAAGAATTTATGAAGTGTTTCTAAAACGCTTTACTATGTCAACTTTACAATGATGTACATGTTAAAGCTGACCATTGATTATAACTATTTTGAATGAATGTTTTGGAAAGAAAGCTATACAAAAAATTGGTGATGCATTATGTGATAAAGATAGAGAGAGTAATACGCTACAAAAGCATCCATGCATTTAGATTTCTTAATGTTAGTGATTGGTTTCTTCTTGTAGTCAGCATCTTACACAATCACATTAAAAATGGTTTCCTTCTAAACGACTTTAACTCTTTACTACATGACTCTAAGCTATGTGATTGTACATCATAATGAGTCTTTGCGCGCAATCGTTCATCGCAATGTTGCAAATGATCTTTTGGTCCTTTCATCTCGTAGTCAATTAAAACAAGATATCTTACTGAATTTATCGCGTGGGCACATTCTTTGACACCTTAGTAAAAGTTCTTTTTCGTAAGAGATTAGACATTTTCTAACTCAAGGCATTTGAGGTTCTTACCTTCATTTGCGTTTAATCACATCAACTAAGATTCTTCTTGTCACTACCAAAAGATGCACTCAATCTCTAGGTTAATTCGTGCATCATAGATTGCTCTAGTACCATAGACATCTTCATGCGATCTTCAGCTGACTGTGTGATTTACCATAATCAAGTGTTTTGCCCAAAATCCAAGTAAAATCTTATCTCTATTTTTTTTAAAATTTAATTCCTTGGCACGATGCCAAAAAATTGCTTGTTTGTGATAGCGATTTAGATTCAGTGTTTGGGAGTTTGGTGAACTGTTCTAGTTTTATTTATAATCTTATCACATGGGTTTGCACGATTGAGATATGGGAATTAAAATTCATATCGAAAACCTCTTTATGCGGTGAGTCATGGTAATTGCATGCGAGATGCGAGATGCTCGCTATGTCTCTGATCCTCGGGTAATTATTCGTTGAATACAAGTTTTCCTATTCTTTGTCCAAGTGTGAGCAAAACATTTCCTAAATAAGCCAGGATTGAACATAGGGAATTGATATCCAATTTTAGTTATAAAGCTTACTTCTTCATCTAAGTTTAATATCTACACTAGAGCTTTTTGTAAAAGGAGGTAAGAATGAGTGGAATATGGGAAACAAACTAACTTGCAATTAAGGAAAAGTGAAGGAATGTCTCCGCATTGCCAGGCGATTAAGCCATGCGGCAAGCCTTGATGTGATAAAGGTCAGTTAACTAGCTTCTAATTAAGGCAAGCACCTCTCAGTGCTTTAAATGCCACACTTGCTCCCCTCTTAGGATGCAAATGATAAAGCTTTATTAAGCGATTGCTATCTGAAAATGGTTACTTATAAGACTTATATTACCTATTTTAAGGGTGACAACCTCTCAGCACCAAGTTATTACACTTGTTTTCCTTTCGGGACACAAGTGATGGAGGTTTAATCACCTAGGTGGAGTTTATGTCCAAAGTCCTCCTTGCACACGTTAGGTACATCTGTGCTACTTTCTCTCTCGAGTAGTTAACGATAGACATTGGCCAAACGATAGAGTGAAGCTCACTAACGTGATAAACCATATGAGCTAGACTTCTTATCAAGAACTTATCAAAAGCCTAAACTACTTATAACACTTTCACAAATGAATAATAAAGGAATAACAGATTGAAAAGGTATAAATGTGCAATCTATTGAAGAACGTAGGCCTTAGGCCAATGTACAATATAAACACTCTACATTACAATGAAATACAAATCTGGAAAGTAAAGGGAATAAAGAATATTACAAGTTAGGGGAAGAAAATGGTGGAATCTTTCTCTAATCTCTCTCTAAGCTCTCACTTACAAGATTGACTGAAGAAAAGGAAGAACTTTTACAGAAGGAGGAAAGGCTAGTCCTTTCCGTTGGCTCCAATGGAGCTTTCTAGGTTTTGGCCCATTTAGACCTATCTCTTCACTTGGTAGAGATGAAGTCCTTTTATAGGCAACTTTCGACGGGAACTTCTATCCTTCTAATCCTGTCAGTGTCGATTGCAGCCTTTGCAAAGTCACATCAACTCCAACTACCATTCTTGTTTCTTAATGAATCTTCCTTGCATGCTGATATGGTTCCTCACCTAGAGATGTTTAGTCGTTAGACAAGCTTTGTATCACGTAGCACACGGTCCTCTGTGATTCACTATCTTTCTTCTTTTCTCTATAATTCTACAATAAAACATTAGAAAATAGGGTAAAATAGGCATGAAGACTTATGCAAGTTTTATTCTCATATATTTATGAATTTGATAAAGAAGCTACACATTTTAACATATTATCACGTGTTTTAGTTTCATTTTTCTACCTAAAAAGTCATAATAACTTGTATTTCTACAAGTTATCACCAACTAGTATGATAGGAGAATTTGTAAAGTAGTTATGTTTAAGTTAATGTGTTGTGGGTAGTGGAAATTGACTATGTGGGAAGTCTGGTCTTGTCATAACCTTGTGAGTACTTCATTTTGAAAGTTCATAAATAAGATGGACTATACTCAAACAATCTTTCTCTAAAAGAATGAATTATATGCTTTTGCTAAGTTTTAAGTAAGGATTTAAGGGTTAGGGTCAGCAAGTATCGTTGCGACAAAAAACAGTATCATTTGACTTCACGCCATTTCTTAGGTTAAGAGGTGGTTCAAAAAGGGGTGTGACATCGACCATCCCCTGCAGGTACTCATGTCAAGCCCCTCTCTGCTCCTCCCATATTGAGCATCCTCTACCCATGCTCATGTCCAACAGCCCCATCGCATTTACAAAGTAGCCTACTGAACTTGATAGGTTTTAGGTGACCTGTGATTGTAGCTAGTACCTATGGTGCTTAAAGTTGGATTAGATCAACATGATGAGTTATCAACCATAAAAGAGCTTTTGATAGTCTTAGTTAAAGTATATTTGTCTTCAAGTTCCCATGTGTCTTGTTTTTGTTTTAATTAAGAAATAATAAGTATTTCTATTGCTTTGTTAATAGGGTAAGATGGTTAAGTCTCAACAATGTTATGGCAGTGGTGAAGGTTCATTATTCAATGCATCAGAGGTTAACAACATAATGAACGATGTATCTGTGGATATATCTGCTCCAGACATTGATGACGAGCCTGTTGTTTACGAGAGGGAACATCCATTACTGAAGACCCTCGAGATGGTATTGTACTGACTGACATATCTTTAGGAGGTTAAGATGTCTCACCCTCTTATGTCCAAGTCTTGCTAGAGCCAAAAGAAGAGGTATATTGAATTTTGAATTGTATTAGTTTATGGTGATTTTAGTAATAACACTAATAGTATGCTCATTCTCGATTATCCAACCTATCAGTTTTAACATAGTAGTCGTCCTATAAGGCCTTGATTCGGAGGGAGTCCTATTGAAGACCAGCTCTGTTAAGAAGAGTCATTTTGGCTAAGTATAAATAAGAAGCATTCTGCAATAAAGGATGCCTTTAAGGAAAGGTAAAGCGAGGAGAGATGCTTTCAGTTACTGTTGCGTTGAAGCGGGGCGATGTGATAGAAATAGTTGGTGAGGAAGAAGCATACATGTGATGCAAAGAACTAGGCCACACGTGGGCAGAAGTACCTACGCCTAAAGTGTTGTTGCGATAAAGTAAGTGTTCTATTGAAAGAATGGACGACCGTTTGAGGGAAAGTAAATGTTCTATTGTTTTTTTAGAAGAGAATTAAGTGATAAAGAATTGAGCATCCTAAGAAGATAAGGATAACTTTGCAAGGAAAATGTCTAATCGCAAGTGACAGCTGGCAACGTGTTGAAATTATGTTGGATGCATGACCTAGTGTGGAAATGACCCACAGATTTGAAAGGTCATTATAAATAGAATCAAAGAGGCTGGAAGAAAGGGGGCATAAAATACTAAACATTCTAATAAATTATTAAGATCAAGTGCCGAGTGATAAATTATTAACATTCTAATCGGTTGAGGGATTTGCTAGGCGAGACAAAAAAGCCAAAAGCAAGAAAGGAAAAGAGTTGATGCTAAGTATTTTTGTGAGTGATCCTTGTAAATTAATGAATGATCTTTCGTAATGAAAGAAATGTTTTGTGAATGATTATACTCTTTGTAATTGTAAGACCTGTATCTAAGAGAGGAGGCTAATTTTCTTGTTAAATGATAAATTGGTGTTATGAATAAAAGGAGAAGAAGGAAAGTTAAGGTTTGGCAATGAAGTAAGACTACGCAGCAAGTTATTTTTTTTAGTTAGTTCACGAGAAGATTTGTGCAATAAGTTTTTGAAGATTAGGTGTTATTATGTGAGTAAGATACTATGCGAGATGAGAGACTAGACGAGAAGAAATAAGGAAATTTCTAAGAAATTTCTTAAGTATGCTTAATGGGCCATGTGTAGAGTTTAAGTTAATCGTGATTAAGTTAAACCTTAAGCCTACATGTCCACCACTAAAGTGGCGAGCTAACAAGAGCTTAATGGTGAAGCTTGTTTAAGGATTAGTATAAATATTGTCATTCTGAAAATTTGAAGAGAAAGTTAAGTGTTGAAGAGCTGCCAAAGTGACTACGCAAGAAAAAAGAATAAGAAGAGCATTTTGGGTTTAAGTTATTAAGTATTGTAAGTATTTTCTTCAAACTATTTAATTGATTTCAAGTGCTCTTCCTAAATTCTTTGATGATTTAAATTAATAATTTCAATAAGAAAGTTTCTAAAGAGATTTATATGAAAAGTTTATATGTTTCAAAGTGTGTTCTTTATATATGTTCATGAAATGGGGTTTCAAATAATAGTTTTCTTCCAAACAATGAGTTGACTATTATGTGCACATAAAGAGTAAAAGCAACCATGTATAAAAGATGTACATGATAAGATGAGGTGGGACAATGTATAAAAGATGTGCATTGCGCTTCGACCTGAGCAACAAGGAGGAATCTATATATTCTCGAATGTTGTTATATTAGTCTAAATGTGAAGTAATGAGACCTAGCGTTGAGAATGATTCGGGATCCTTGGTGATAGGAACGATTGATGACTAATGTGTGATATGTGAAATGTTTATTGATGTGGAAAAGACATGTTTATGCGAAATGATATGTCTTCATGAAAAGTTGAATTAATGTGATTTAACGTGTTTGGCAAAATGATGTCTACAAAAGGTATTTTGCGAAAAGGTTTTCTTAAAACTTCACTAAGTTTGTTGACTTACATTTTAAAGTTTTATCTTCCAGGAATCAGGTGTTAAGGCCAAATGCTTGTTTGTTTTCTGAAACTATCATCCAAAATATATTGCTTGTTGGACGTGATTGTTTTTGTTCGGATTTCTGTCCTAAAACTCGTAGAATGTAAATATAATCTATTGACCATTATTAATAAAGTGTTATTATTATAATTTCAATAAATGTTATTCATTAGATATTAGTATTTGATGAGTCTTGAACAGTATGTAGAGACATACAGGGATCAATATTCGAGATTAGCTTAAAGGGTCTATAGTATAGGAGTAAGGTTGGATACCTTATCCTTGCAACACTATGGATACGACTCACTTTGTATTTGAGTATTTGATACAAATACAATGATTTAATACGTTCGTGTAGGTGACATGTGAGTGAAGGTATCCTATGCAATGAGTTTGTATAAGACCAGACCACGAAATAGTAACCACTAGATGTAACTCCATTAACTAGTTAGGTTTTTATTTCATTAGAATGACCTATGTAACTTAGTCTGAATTAATCCTTAGTGTAATATGTACTCCTGTTCACAAGGGATTGTCCTTTGATTTGTACCAATAAGAGTGGCTAGATTGTCGACTCAATATGCTTATCATTTTGGAGACAAGATCGAGTAAGGAGATGAGAACATAATCATACAAGATGGAATTCACTCATTCTCAACTTTAGGGTAAGTAGATGAGTGTTTCCTTAAATGGTGTCTCCGAGACTTGAACAAAGGATCCTACCCTCTCTATGACACGAGAGAGGTTTCTGTTTATTGGTTGGATCATAAAGAGGTTGTTCATTAAAGGAGCACCAGTTTTTAAGGACTAGAAGTAACCCAGGGGTAGAACGGTAATTTGATACAATTGGTGTTACGAACACTCGTAAAAGACTAACTTACTATTATTGGTCTATATCCATGGACATAAAAATATATCTACAATGAAAAGAGTTCAACTGTGAGTCTTTAGTGGATTGTACACAAAGTTAACAAATATTAATTAATGTGGTTAATGAGTTTAGCCAATTAATCTCATAGCATTGTAGCTTCCGATCTGTAGGTCCATTAAGTCTCCTTCTTAGCTCATAAAGGGTAATGTGATTTATTTATATTAGTTAATTTGAAATGTTCAAATTACTTTGAGAATTAGTATAATGTATGGTGATACAATATAATATAAAATTTCTATTTTAATCAAACTTTACTATATAAATATAATTTTGGATATGTTTCAAAATTAATTTATGAGAGATAAATATTTGGATGAGTTCAAATATTAATTTAATGTGAATTGGATTCATATTAAAATTATTGGTTATGAGATAAATTTATATTTGAATATGATTCAAATTTAATTTAAGTTAAATATAAGATATTTAATGGAGAATTTTTAAAAATAGTAGATTTTACAAAATATTTACAACCTATAGCAAATTCTATCACTGATAGTCATTGATATGCTATAGTGATAGAAAACTATCAGTGATAGAATTTGAAATTTTGCTATAGCTTGTAAATATTTTAATTTAGTTTGCTATTTTTAAAAATGCCCCATATTTAATTTAGTTATTAATTAATTGAAGAATTAATTAATAGTTTAGTTTAATTTTATTTAATTAAATTTGATTTAATTTAATTTAATTAAATTAAAACTATGATATATGTGAGAGATATTCATTGAATATGATTTAAAGGAAATATTAATTAAATACAATTTAATTAATTAATTAGGTATTAATTAATTAGTTGATTTAAAATTTTTATTAATTTAATATTTTTAAAATTAATAGAATCTCAAGATTCTCTCCTACTCCCTAAAGGAAAGGGCGTTATATATACATTGAAGAAAAATTATTTTCTTCAACCTATGCTTTTGCCTCATTGCAAATAGTTTCTCTCAAAACTTTTTTCCATTTCAATTGGTTCCCACAAACCAATCTCATCCTAGAGTATAGAAAGGTCTCCTACGGGTAGTGTTCCCAATTTGGAGTTTTAGTAGATTCAGAGGCATCAAACTACGTGAGTTTTCATTCTCTGTATCTTTTAGTTTAAAAACATGCTTAGACTTTTAGAATTTTGTTTCTAAATATTGTCAATGTATTTGTATTTTAGGATTTCCAAATGAAATATTGCATGCAAAATGCTCCTATGACGTATCATTGAATATGGATCATTGCATGCAAAATGCTCCCCATTATTTTCTTCATCATACGAGTAGAGATGATCGTTGCATGCACAATGCTCCCAATGTCTCTATCACCTATTTTCAAGTCCTCGTTGTACAAGTTTTCCTATCGTTTGTCCAAGTGTAAGCGAAACAATAAGTTTTCTCAATGAACTAGAGTCGAACACAAAGAATTGATATCAAAGCTTAGTTCTAGGGTCTACTCATCAATTAAGCGTTATGATAAATGAGTTAAGAAAATATAAAAAGAATCATAACTATTTAATTATCCTAGAGATGCTTTAAAGGTAACTTAATGAGGTGGTTGATAGAAAGAAGAAGGTGCAAAGGGGTGTGAACTAACTTGTATTAAGGAAAGGGTGAAGGAAGGTCTAAGGCTCTCAGGCGAATAAGCTATACGACGACCTCAATGCGATGTAACTCACTCAACTAGCTTATGATTAAGACATGCTTTTCTCAGAGTCATTGAACAGCACACTTAGTCTCCTTTCGGGATCCAAATGACTAAGCCTAATAGAATAAGATGTATCTAGAAGTATTTACTTCTACTACTTATAGAGCTTCACGTTTAAGGATAACAATCTCTCGGTGCCTGTTGTCCACACTTGTTCACCTTTCGAGATACAAATGATGGAAGTTATCTTGCTAAGTTGAAAAAACTCTTTTTTGCACGTGTTAACCACATCCTTGCTACTTATCCTCTCAGGTAGTTGACGACTTACACTAGCCAAGTGATGAAAATAGCTCAGATAACACGATAAGCATTAGAGTAAAGCTTCTTATCAAGCATGCATCATAAACCTATACTACGAAGAAGACAAAGACAAATAAATAGTACAAAGATGGATGGATTGAAAAGGGTATAAGTGTACATTGTATTGAGAATGTAGGCCTTCGACCACTATACAATATGAACAATACACAATGTAAAAAAATACAAAAATGAAAATAAGACAGAAGACATTACAAGTTAGGGGGAGATAGGAGTGGGATCTTCTTCACTTAAACTACAAGCTTTCACTCCACAAACTGATCAGAGAAGATAAAGATGTGCTTTACAGATGGTGGTAAGGCTAATCCTTGCCACCAACTATCATGAATTATCATTCTTGACGGTTTTAAAACTGTCATTGAAGCTAGCGTCAAGAAAGTTCAAGTTCTTAACAGTTAATAAAACGTCAAGAATAGTGAATGTTGACGTTTTATAAACGTCAAGTATAAAAATGTTCATGACAGTTAAAAACTGTCCAAAGTAATGAGTGTTCATGATATTTAAAAATCGTCAAGAATGTGCTTGTTTGTGACATTTAAAAAGCGTCAAGAATATACTTGTTTATAACATTTAAAAAACGTCAAAAATGTACTCGTTATTGACATTGAAAAACCGTCAAGAATGTTTTTTTTTACATTGAAAAAGCGTTAAGCTTGTTTTAGATTTTTTAAAAATTATAATTTAGTTATATTTTTGTTTTTGTATTGCTCATGTAACTCCTGTAGTGTGGTCCAACAATCTCATAATTATGCACGAGAACAATTCCAAAACTTTAACATATATTAATATTTCACCATAGATGTATGAACATTTCCAAATCTGTACATATTTGTTTTGATGTAGTCATATACAAAACATTACATCCATCAACCCCAACCTAATATGACAATTTCAAAATTACGAAACCAATCTAACTATGTTATTCTAAAAATCACAAGACTACAATTCTAGTTCAAGAGACACAAAATTAATTAAAGAAGCTTGAAACTCAATGATCTTCGATGACCTTGGCTTCAAATACAAGTTTGGATTCCACAACCTATACCAAGTTAAAATAGGCTCACATAAGGTATGAGAATATTTGCATTTAAATTCCAAATTCTTCTTAAAATCATACACAGGCCCAACTCAAAATAATCCAATCATTCCAAATTCTTCTTCTTCTTCACATCTATATCGAAACCCTTATACTTCTTCCAATTCCAACTTAAAATAAAATGAAGTTGATATCAAACATACACATAACATAGCTATGCATTTACCCCGTACAAATTTTTAACTCAATGTGAAACTTTATTTTCAACTTATGAACATTTTTAACTCAATGTGAAACTTTATTTTCAACTTATGAACATTAACAACTTATGTATATATTATCACATAGCAATAGAAGATGGTATTCTCGACTAATAGAATGTGGCAATGATGAGAAAATAAAATCTACATAATCTATAATGAACATTATTGTGTTAATTTGAAGAAAAATGCATACCACAAAAGTGGAAAAGAAGAACATGAGACAAGATGAAATAAAACATTTTCAATAATCATGTTTTCAATCTTCACTTTTATATGCAAGAAAAAGTACATAACTTGAAATAACTCACCTACTGTGTGATAGTAGGAAAAATACAGTCCGTATAAGTCGTATCTTCTCCTATCAATCCGTATCTTCTCCTATCAATCATCAACTCCATTGGATTTGTAAGGAGAACCTAAAACACCATGTGTTATGAAGACTTTCCCTAAATTTATACATGAAGGGGGAAGGGAAATTAATTTCTAACCTCTTGATACGTGAGGTTCAAATTTCTAACCCAAAAAACCCAAAGCACCATGAACACTACATCGCTTCTAAATAACTACAAAAGGTTCAAATCGCAAATCAAGCTATCTTCATACATGTAGAGGAATTCCTTTCTAACCTCTAAATACAGGACTGCGTTTTCGTATAAAGAAGCGACGATGGATGACATTTTCAAAGGAGCATGACTTGAAGCCCGGTGGATGACAGACGGTGGTTGAAAGTGTTAGATCGTGAAGGAAGAGGAGCACGACGATGGCATTTTCATGAAGAGAATAGAAGGCATCATTTTAGGGTTGCAGAATAGAAGGAAGGTGTTGTTTCACTTTGTTAGTGCGTTCCAATTAATCCGACCTTTTCTTTTTTATCTAATTATTTAATAACACTTGACATTTTTAAAACATCAAAAAAAGTATCTCAGTTGTCATTTAAAAAACATCAAGAAATTAAGAAAATAACCCTCCTCTGCCTTTACACAAAAATTCTGTACGTTTTAAAACGTGAAGAATTTAATAGATATTACTTGACGTTTTAAAAACGTCAAGAAAAAATACATATCACTTCAGGCATTTGGTCAATCCCTTCAGACGTGTGGTTGTTGTTTTCTTGATGGTGATAGAGCTTGTGAGATAGACATATTTCGACGAAAAATCTATCTTTCTGACCAGGTCAATGCCAAAAGCTTTCCTTTTTGTCAGTCACATCACTCCATCTGCCTCTTTTGTCTTATAGCAAATCTCTTCTCGCGTGGTGATTTGGTCTTCTCGCCTTATCTTGGCGTGAGTTCCTCCACGATTTGCTAGCTTATTTTTTTGCTAATAATCCTACGTTTAGACATTAAAAAGGGGGTAAAGTAGGTATCAAGCTTATGTAGAGTATTTCTAAATTATTATGTATTTACAACATAAATTACGTGTTTTAGAACACTTACCACACGTTTTGGTCCCATTATTCTATCCAAAAGGCCATAATAACTTGTATTTCTACAAGTTATCACCAAGTAAGAAAAGTTGAAGGGCTTGGTAGGTGAGAAGAGTTGTCAGACATTATAGCTTTAGCTTAAAATTCTAAAAGTGTGTAATCTGTAAAGAGTTGTAATGGCATGACTTGAGTTTTAAAAGTTGTTTTGAGTTTATTTTTCTATGTTTAGTGTTATATCGCCTAGAGAATTGTTGAAGTTCCAAGCTATGTTAATGAAAAGTTATTAGACGATTAAGCAAAGCTTAAGTACCTTAAAACTAAGTGTCATTGGCGTTTAACACATTAGTGATACTCAAGTCATGTCGCATTTCACGTACCAAGCAAAGACGGATGCAAGACGGGGTGGGACAATAATCTTATGTTTGATGATTAACATTTGAGAATGCTACTAATGTGATGTGGCGTGTTATATGTAAAGCTTTTGAGCTAGTGCTTCTTATTTGTTAATTGCAATAATTGTGCAATGTGTGGTGTCGTATGAGCAGTCGTAAGACGCTGGTGGATATCCTAGGTATAACACAAAAGGCTAATGGAAGTGAATCCCATGTCTAAGCGGGTAAACATTGGTGAAGTGAATCCCAAGTTTGAGCAAAGGATGAATTTGTGTTCTTGAAAGCTAGATGTTGGTGAAGAAAGTGAATCCCAAATCTAAGCGAGGTTGTATAGTGAGACGCTGGTGGAAGTGAATCTTAGGTCTAAGCAATAAGACACTAGTGGAAGTGAATTCCAGGTCTAAGAGATAAGACGTTGGTAAAGTGAATTTAGGTCTGAGTAAAGAATAATGGTTGTGAGACGCTGGTAGCAATCCCAGGTCTACAACAAGACACTAGTGAGGTGAATCCCAGGTCTAGGCAATTAGATTCGGATGGAAGAATCTTAGGTCTCAGTTGTTGGGATTTATGCTCTAAAAGTCGTAGTTTGTAATCATATTCTATTCAATAAAGTCGTTATTAATACTATAATCTAAAAGCCAATAAGCTAAGATCTCGCTCGAGGCTAATTTTGAGTAAACTTGACCTTTATGTAAAGACATAAACGTGGATCAAGTTCGAGTATAAAGCCTAAATGGTTTATAGTATACGAATAAGGTTGGACGCCTTATTTTGAGGACATTATGGATGGAGTCCATTTTGTAGTTAGTACAAACGATGTGATCATGAATCATTTATGTAGAAACATGGAAGTGCGGGCATCCTATGTAAAGAGTTTATATAAGACTGGAACCATGAAATAGTCACTTTTAAGTTGTAACATCGTTGACTTTAATAAAACGGACTATTTCGTTTAAAGATATCATTTATAACTTAATCTTAATCTCGACTTAAACTATGAACTCCTATTTACACTAGATTATCCTCATATCTACATAAGTGAGGGCAACTCATCAGTGATGGCCCAATAAGCCTTCCATTTTAGGGGTAAGATTGGGTGGATACCTAGAGAAATAGGGTGCAATACAAAATTCACTCTTACCTACTTTAGGGTTAGTAGATAGGTTGTTCCCTTAAGGACTGAATTCAGGTCTTGAACAACGGGTTCCACCCTATCATTGGCACGAGAGAGATTCGATTTGTAGGTTAGACATAAAACCAATTATTTAGTAGTGAATCAATAAGACCTAAGGAGAAAGATGTAGTCTCGAGGGTAAAACGATACTTTAACCTAGCCGATATTACGAAAAACTTGTAAATGATTAACTTACTTATAATGGTAATATCACATGGACACAAATATATCTATAATGGGGTGGGTGTAACTACGAAACTTTAGTAGATGATCCGTTAGTTAACAAATGTTGATTAGCTTAGTCTGAAGAGTTTAGCTAGTCAATCTTAAATCATCGGAGCCTATGATCTATAGGTCCATTAGGATTCCCCACTAGCTCATATAGAATTAACTTAGAAATTTTTGTTGAAATAATTTGAATTGTTCGAATTAAGTAAAGAAAGAGAAACTGACTAAATATGTAGCCGTTGGTTATAAGTTTAAAATAGAGTTTTATGTTTAAATGTGATTTAAATCTTAAAAATATGAATACATATTCATATTCAGAAGCTCAAAATTGATGGAAATGGTCAAAGTTGTGAAAAGTCAAAGTGTTGACTTTTGAGTTTGAAAAGTTAAACTTTGGCTAACTTTATATTTAAATGATATTTGAATTTCTAAAAATGGATGTTGATTCATACTTGGGAGGTTGAAATTAATCAAGACAGACAAAATGGTAAAAAGTCAAAATGTTAACTTTCGACTTAAAAAGTCAAACTTTGAATTTGATTTAAATGTCAAATTATCATATTACCTTTAGACTAATTTAATTAAAAACAGTTACTGAGATTTGTCAAGCTTATTATCATGTGATTTGCAAGTGACTTCATACATGCAAGACACCTAGCCCACTAATAGTTAGTGGAATGCCAAGTGTTGCGATATAGGAAGCCTACTAAATGCATTCTTGTATGTAGTTTGCTTATAATTTGTAATTGCAAATGAGAGAAAAACTCTTGGACTTTTGGTGAGATTTTATTTTGTAATTTGGAATTGCAAAATAAACCAAAACTCTTTTTTTCTCTCCACAAAATCTCAAAGTTAAGTTCTTTCTCCAAATTCCATCTCTCTCTCTATTTTCTCCACCATTCGGGTCCCACAACCTTGTTCTATGTTCGAAGAATAGCAGGCCAACACTAGTGGTAGTCTTGACTTCAAGTTCGTGAGAAGATTATAAAGTCTTCGTGAGGAGTCCAGCTATTTGAACAAGGACAAGGGAAGAAGAGAAAGAAGAGGGTGCGCTTCTACAATTATGTATGCAAGATCCTTATTAAGTTCGATAAACAGTTTTTCACATACCTCGTGGGCTCGAAGAGAGCAAAAGAGTTAAGGAAAACAGAGAAGCCCGAGGGCGATTACGTGGTTCATAAATTTTCTAATGTCAACCACATTCACGGATGACTACGTATATATTTCAAATTTGCTACGCTTTTCATTATCTCACTAATTTGGTCATTAACAAGTTGCTACTCACTGTTTATAGACAATCGACACATTGTTTCTATTCACTAAAAAAAAAACAATGTCAATCCATCGCACATGAAGAAAAGCTTGACTACAGTCGACTGTACCATCACGGTAAGTTCAAATTCTTTTGATTAAATTGTTGGTCATAACTTATTACTAGTATGTGTTTTGGTTGATCCAATTGTGCAGATTTCCTAAAGCATAGCCCAAGATTGTACAAGGAGATTAAGAGGGGCACTCGTTCAATTTAGTGTATTAGAACAACCAAGAGTGTATATATATTCTCTTTGTCATCCTTTACACTTTATTGGTTGTACCCATGTTAAGTCATTTGTTTTAGGTTGATCAGATGGTTGAGAAATGCAAGTTACAGTAAATGTGCTCATCTCTAGCTAGTGGGTGAGAATGTTAACATGTCGTTGATGATGATATCAACGATGATCCATTGCAGACAAGATTACCTTAGCTTCACATGCGTTTGTTAAGACTTCGAATGCAAGGATTAGGAATGAATCTATTGCCTGCAAAAGTCTACCATGGAGCTGCTAGCTAGAACTTGCATGTTTTCAAGTTTAAAAATGCATGAATTCATCTTATTCCTAATTTTAACAAACTTGTAACGCATGGTCAAAATTAGATCCATAATTTGTGTAAGTTGTAAGTATTTATGAGAAAAGAGATACAATAACTTGTATTTCTACAAGTTATCAGAATTAATGTAGTTATTGATAATATTTTTGCTTATAATGTTGCTCTTGATGTTATATTTGAAAATGAGGATCCTAGACCAAAAACTGTTGAAATATGTCGACAGAGAAAAAATTGATCATTGTGAAAAAAAGCAATAGAAACATAATTAAATTCATTTTCAAAACGTTAAGTTCTTGGACTAGTAGTCCAAACACCAAAAGATGTTAAACCTGTGGAATTCAAATGAATATTTGTAAGAAATAAAAATAAAAAATGAGGTCACAAGATATAAAGTAAGACTAGTTGCACAATGTTTTTCACAAAGACTTGATATTTATTAGAAAGAGACATATTGTTTAATGGTGGACTATGTACGAAAGTCTAGACCTGCATCGCATGGATGTTGTCACAACACATTTATATAGATCTATCGATAGCGATATTTATATGAGAATTCTAGAAGGATTAAAGATATGTAAATCAAATTCCCAAAAATTGTATTCAATAAAGTTACATAAATCACTATATGTATTAAAACAGTTAGGACGAATGTGGTACAATCACCTTATTGTGAATATATGTTGAAAGGAGGATATCAAAATAATTCAATATATTTGTGTGTTTTTATAGATAAATCACATTCAAGATTTGCTATTATAATTGTATATGTTGATAACTTTCAAAGGCTAAGAATATCTTAAGAAATATTTGAGATGAAAAAATTCGAAAAAACAAATTTTTGACTTGTCTTGCAAATTGAGCATTTAACAAATAAGTTATTTGTTCATCAGCCAACTTATACATGAAAAATCTTAGAAAAATGTTTTATATGGACAAATCACATCCATTGAAAATTTCAATAGAAGTTCGTTCATTGGACGTAAGAAAAGATATATCTTGATCTCGAGATGGTAATGGAAAATTCTTGGGCCTAAAGTACTATATCATAGGGCAATTGATATACTTATTTATCTTTTTAGTAATACATGACTAGATATTGCATTTTCAATAAATTTATTAACTAGACACAATTCATTTCCAACAAAAAGACATTGAAATATAATTAAGCATATATTAGATTCTAAGTAGGTTATCTATTCACACGTACCGGAATTGCTATATCATGACGATTAGTGAAACCGACCATCACCGCCATTTTTTTAAATCATGGTGAAATTCCTAAAATTTACAAGACAAGTCGTAGATGTGTATGGCTAAGATCAATGACTCAACACATCTCTGAAACATGTGACTTGTGTTCTAGTAAAAATATTCCAACGATGTTATACAAAAACAGCATAACATGGATAGCCCAAATCAAACGAGGATATATTAAATGAAATAGAAAAAAACATATTTTACCAAAACTTTGTATAGTAGAACCAAAGAAAAAACACCCTTTTTCTTGATTTAATTTTTAAAAAACTAAACCTCGCATACAATTTTTAAAAGAGACCACAATTTTTGGTTTCACAAACTTAGTTTAAAATAAAAATTAGGGAGCTGCAAATCAACCGTCCGAGTCCGAAAATATGTAAACAGATCCGTCAATTTGCAGAATCCTCTTCTTCCTCAATTTCTAAAACCCTAGAAGTACACATCATTCACAAAACACCAGGGGAAATTCAACAAAATGTCGAGCTCAATTTTATCAAAAATGGCTAAATCAATCAGAATCACCAATCCCACACTAACTCCATCTCATTCTTTCCGCTACCGTATGCTTTGTACCAGTGTCGCCACCGCTGCCGAACAATCTCCCTTAGACGACACCTCCTTCACTTTCTCCAATGACAACCCTAGAGAAGAGCCTGTTTTCGTTAAGGCTCCACGTTCTAATTCTTCTTCCCGTTCCAGCTCCTCCGTCACGATGCCCACCTCGTTCATGACCGGTTCCATTGTTGGTAAACGATTTTACCAGAAAGTCACTACCAGGGAAGCGGATGATCGGAATGGATGGACGGTGATGCTTGATTACCGGACCCTTAAGACTCCTACCAAGAGGCCTCTAAAGCTACCCACTCTCGGCCTCGCCAAGGCAGTTGCTGCTGAGTGGGAATATCAGGTGATTCTCATAATCCTTTTTGGAAGGTTATTGAAATTCGGTTTATCTGAATTGAAATGAACCTTTAATCAATGTAGGAAACAGATGGGATTAGACCCTTCACAATGCCTCTAATGAAATTGGCCTGTACCGCATTGGAAAGAGTGCCTCTAACCCGGCATACGATTATCGAACATTTGATGAAGAAATTCAATAGTGATCTGGTTTTCTGTCGTGCTCCGGAGGAAAATGTTTTAACAAGTGGAGTTTATGGTATGTCAACTAAACCCATGAGCCTTCTAAGTTTATGGTATGTCAACAGATTAATACGTTTGGTTGTTCAAACTTCACTAGATGCATTGTGCAAGAACAGCTTTACTTTAGTTTCCATTCCTTATCTTTATTTTAATGTTGTGTTTAAAGACTGATGAACACAAAATGAGCCATACATTGAGTGGTATTTCGTTAATTTAAGTCTTCAACTCCTCCGTAGAACTAGAACATATTAACTTTGGAGGCTCTAAAAGTTGAGAAATCAGTTGAGTAGAACTTCCCAAGATTGTTTTTTTTTTTTTTTTTTTTTTTTTTTTTTTTTTTTTTTTCCCTCTTTTGGCTGCAATAGCTTTTCCCAACATTTTTTTGTTATAGCTGCAATAACATCAATACCCTGATCGAGTGATCGACAACATTTTTTTGTTGCAGCTGCAAAAACATCTACATCTTGATATGAGTAATCAATGGCTATTCTTAGTTTAAATTTCCAAAATGTTTTTAATCGTAGCTGCAATAATATCTAGATTCTGATATAAGTGATCGAGCACTGTCTTTTATTATTATTAATTATTAGCAAGAGGACATGTCAGTCCTCACGGTATATCTTTTCTTATTTGAAAATTAAATAAAGGGCAATAAAGGGCGTTTGATTTTCTTGATACAATTTGTTGAACTTTATATCAGACTATCACCACAGTATGATTCTGATTAACCCGGACTTATATGTTCACGCTTAAGACAAAATTTCCAAGGAAGCTCGACGGTTTCCTCCCTTTCTCAATGCCAAAAGAGCTACAGTTCATATATGTCCTAAGATGAAAATTAACTATAGCCCCATCCTTTTTTAAAGGAAAGAAAAATGTAACCACCAAAATTCTCTATGGCCCAAACAAATATATTCTCATGTAATGGACTCTTCACCCATTACATCATCTTCCCTATTTTACCTCTTTCTCTTCCTTCAAGTCCTCCGAGTATAGACTTTTCTGATTTGGTGTCTTTCAGATTCATATTTCAATAAATTCTTGTTCTGGTTCTGTCAGAAATTTTGAATGCCCATGCAGGTACCAACATATCGAACATATAGCATGCAAACATGGAACGATAAGTTTGTATATTCTGTATCTCCTTCACTTCATCTTTTAGAAGTGATGATACTCACTTGACAATCATAACTCATTTTTCATAATGTAAAAACTTCAAGAATTAGGATTGAAAATTAACCAATTTGTTTGATGCAAGAGATTATTAACAATGCTGAATACGCATTATCAACAGTAAAAGCTTCACTACATAATCAATGTTACATTTTCCTTGCAGAACGACAAGTGGAGAAAATTGATCCTTTACTTGACTGGGTGCATTCAGAATTTGGCTTTAAGCCTATTGTATATTCCAGTTTTTTTGGTGGGAATCA
>JBBPDI010000023.1:23080821-23095236 GCA_037974545.1 Cucumis variabilis | reverse complement strand
GATTTTGATCAGGGCATCAAGAACCATGGGGCCACACTCTTTGAGATCGATCTTGTACTCCTGAAGCTCTGGTTTGGAAGGACTATCGGGGTTCCATCGGTAGATTGCGAATGTCTTTAGGTTCGATGAGGCGGCCGATTTTTGCTCGACTTGCTGAGCTTGAGCTTCAGAAGCGTGAGCTCGAATTCGAAGGAACCTTGAAGGTGAAGATGCAGAAACCCTAGATAATGCTCGCCTCAGGATTCCGGTGGCCATTGTTGCCTCCAAGAAAAGAGAGAAACCTATCGGAAGGAGAACGGAAGTGTGGAAATATTAAGCTTTTGCGCTATGCATCACATTAAAATTAACTCATATGATTTTTATATTAATTAATAACTGGTAAGTGTTTTTTTTATAATTATTTTGTTAATTATGATTAATTTACTAGATAATTTTTTAAAATAACCCTAGAAAATACTAATATTAATATGATATAAATGATAAACTTGTTTTAGTTATTCATTCCATCAACTTAATCCAATTTTTACAGTATAATATATATATATATTAGAGAGCAAAACTTATTTTTAAATTTAAAAGAATAATTACGAGTTTAGAAGAGTTTTGTGGATATGAATTTGGTGCCGTGGATTAGTAAGACTCTACGTAGTTTGAGGATGACGTGAAGGACTGTGGAGCGCCCAATGGAGTGGCAGCGTGGACCAATCTTCGAAATGTCATTTTTGCCGCCATTGGAGCGTGGGCGTGTGTCTTCCATAAACTCCATGTTAGTTCCACATCATATCTTTCTAGTTTCTACTTTATTCTTCTTTGTTTTTTTTTTTTTTTCTAAAAGAAAGTTGTTAGGTTTAGTTAATTATCTTTAATAGAAAAGTTTGGTTTTTATTTGGTTGCTATGGTTAAAAAAAATTATTTGATATGAATATTTTCATATCTAATATTTTGTCTCTAAAATTGACTTAACATAGATGATTGATTGAGATGACTGGACAACATATTTTAATAATGTTTAATTCTAATTTTTGAGATAATAGAACCATCAACTGACTTAATCTAAAAAACAGCCTAGATGGTGATTAGATAAATTTTAAACTAAAATCTATTAATGACGTGGCTAGATAAGAAAAATATTTTTAAACAAGAAAAAAAAAAAATAAAAGGCATTCAAAAAGACACTTTTAAGAATTTAACTTTTCATTTTCATAAAAATAAAAAGAAAATAAAACACCAGTATTGATAGTGATCCAAAGAAACTTGTTCGAGGCAACTATGAACTAGAATTTAGAGGAAGACTCTCAACTCTTTCATCAACCATCTTTAATTTTAGTTTTAGGGAATATTAAAAACTCATATCAAATTCCACATTTTAAATTAAACATAGACATTATTGTAATTGAAAATTGATATCCTTCCCAAGAAAACATGTAATTAAAATAAAAGAAAGCATTTGGGTCGAGGGGTGTTGAATGAAAGAGAAGAAAAACTTTTTTAGTTCTCAAGTTTTGATGAGTATGTGTGTTTGATCCAAAAATTTTAAAAATATACCTTTGTAGTTCCAACTTTATAAAAATAGACCCATTTGATCCTTGAATTTTCAAAACGATTTTTTTTAGTCTCTTGAGTTTTTTTAAAATAGGTTTAAAAGATCCTAGATGCCATGCCCTTTAACAAAACACTTGACACATTTTAACTTACACTTAAGAAATTACCACACAGCGGAAAATAAAATCAGCAAGCTTGTTGTGTGAAACAGAGCGCGACTTAGAACTTCAATAATAATAGAAGAACCACAACAACTTTAGAAATGCAGCACAACTCTTATTCACTTAAACCGAAGGTTTCTACAACAGTACAAGTCAAGATACAAAGTCTCAAAATAAAAGATTAACAAAAAATGCCAAGAAAAACTTCAATCTTCAAGGATCGTGTAGCTCTTCAACTAGATCGCTTAGCTCCATAAATGATCGTTTAACCCTGATTGCTTACCTTATAACATGATCGCTTTGCATCGATAGCTGACCTTTCCACACAATTATTTACCTTTCTAAATGATCGCTTAGCTTCTTACAACCTGAGGAGAAAAAACTTAAGACATAAGTAACTTAGTGAGTGATAATTTTTAAAAAACTTTTGGAGATACAGTAAGGCTCAACGCTTCATTTTCATAAATCACAGTCAATAAAACACACATTAGTTATCCACATTCCTTTCCACCAAGAACATGAACCATCCCTCACATGGACTACTATGATGTCCTTTCATGATCATCAGCATCTCTTGGGATTTCATTGATTCATTCCTTGTTGCTCAGGCTTCCTGGCGCAATACACATCTTTTATGCATTGTCCCACTCCACTCCAACATGCATGCTTTCTCTATATGGCTGCCTTTACTCATTATATGCACATAATAGTTAGCTCATTGATAAAAATATAACTAATGGTTTACGCTCAATCAAGCATACAATACAATCAATAAACATGAAACTTTAGGTTAAAAACATAACATTAAAGTTTTATTATAAATCATGCTTTGGCTTTGAATCACATTACTAAAATTTTCTTTATAATCAAGCTTTCATAAACATAAACATAGACATGAAACACATAAATCACATAGCCTCAAATATGATAGAAGAAGCTTTAAATCAACTTTTGATTTTAGAAAAATCACTCATTATACTAAGGTCCCCATTTTGTTTAGAATGTCTAGTAATCCACGGTCTTCTTCTCACTTTCACGATCTCTCTTTTTCTCTTAGTAAAATCTCATATTAATCCTCCTTTTCTTTTGTCTTCTTCTCTTGTTAATACTACCCCTAAGTTAGATTAGTCATCCCTTAAACTCCTATAATTTTGTTAGCTCTTACTTAATTAAGTTCTGAGTCTTCCCATGCCATGACATCTAGAATCCGCCCCATTGATTTAATAATTATAATGCTTTGACCGACATAACTCTGAGGACTTCTTTAACCCTCATACACGATCGTTTAGATTTTTACATGATCGTCCAACCTTCTACCCAATCGTTTAACCTTTTATACAACCGTTCAATCCTCTTACACAATCATTTATCCCTTTACATGATCGTTTTCTTCTTATACGATCGTCTGTCTTTCTTACATGATCGTTTTACTTTCTATACAATCATTGAACCAAAAATACTTTTTCAAAACTTTCTTCAAAACTTTTGCCTTGTGTTTTCCTTCTTGTCCCAAATTACTCTAAGTTACTCCAGAATTCCCTTTCTTTTTTAGGTATGAGTCTCACACTAGAAGTATTTATTGTTTGATTTTTCTAAAATAATTATATGATACAAAATTATTTTTAAAATTTCAGAGACTAAAAAGATACATTTTGAAAATTTGAGAACCAAATGGGTCTATTCTTATTAACTTGAGGACTAAAAAGTTACATTTTTAAAATTCAATGACTAAACAAACATATTCTACAAAACTTAGAGAATTAAAAAGGTAATTTTTCTTAAATGGAATGAATAACTAAAACAATCTCTTAAAGATGCAAAATGTTCTAGTCCTTCTCTTCTTCCTCAACTTTCTTCTTCTTTAAAACTCAACCTTCAATCTCAAAACCCTTTATTCAGTTCTACCTACCACTACTTCTAGTCACACATGGATTTAGTATAGGTCTAGGGGTACATGCCCCCTCAATTTTATCCTCTTTAT
Organism: Cucumis variabilis; assembly: GCA_037974545.1. Taxonomy (NCBI): domain Eukaryota; kingdom Viridiplantae; phylum Streptophyta; class Magnoliopsida; order Cucurbitales; family Cucurbitaceae; genus Cucumis; species Cucumis variabilis. The sequence continues at coordinate 23,091,552 of JBBPDI010000023.1, read as the reverse complement.
ATATAACTGAAATAATATCAGTTGGAGGTGGTTGTGGCCATGCAATGTCAGTAGATGGTGATGCTGAGATCCTATGACACTAGAAGTAGTGCGATCTAAAAATTTTGTTGACGAGACTTTATAGTTTAGTAAAAATAATTTGGAAAAAATAATAGCATTTTGAACTTAGGCCTAAAAAAGGTTGGGAGACAATTTTACCACTGAACAAAATTCCTTTATTATTATTATTTCAGTTTTATTTATTTATTTATTTATTTATTTATTTATTTATTGACTGTGTAGTTTGGCCACTTCTAAATTTGATCATGGTCCTCTACTTTTTAAAATATTTATATTTAGTCTCAATTGTATGTTTATTAAAAAAAATTTTGTAGAAATATTTATTATCTATGAGTCATTTATTTGTTTTTACAAAAACTCACAAGTTTATTTTCTTACATTGAAGCTATTGTTAGTGTTATATAACCAATCTTGATAGAAAAAGGGAAAACAAGTCTAATTTAGCAATTTATAAAAAATATATGAATTGAAATCAACATACAGAGTTCATTTGATAGCATTTTAGTTTTCAATTTTCTGTTTCTTGTTTTTCGTTTCTTGTTTCTTTTTTTTTTTTCAGAACAAGAAATGAGACTATGTTTGATAATTATTCTTGTTTCCTAATTCTTGAAAGAAAAAAGAAACAAAAAAAAAAAGAAACTTGTTTGATAATCCTTTCTTATTTTTCGTCTCTTGTGTTATATTTTTCTAATTTTTTTCTTATTTTTATAGTTTAAATATAATTTAATTAGGAAATCTACACCAGACAGTAAAATATTTTAATAAAATTAAGCTCATATCACCTATATTTAGTACATTGCAAATATGACAAAAATTATTAATAATATTGAACAAATGAAAAATAAATTTAATTTATTTTTATAAATATCAAAGTTACCTCTTTCCTTTTCGTACACGTGTCTCTTCAACCCTAACTAAAGATTAAATTGGGGACTTTAAATGGAGAGAGTGTGTGTTTCTATATAGAAACCCAACTCCCATATTTCATTTCTTACAAATTCGACTCAATTTAAGAGAGAGAAACTAGAGAGAGATTTTAATCTTGATATTTAAAAAAATGGTAGGAATTTAAAGCATCAGAGTGTTGCCAGAGGATTGTGTTTTGACAATTCTGTCACTCACAACTCCCTTCGACGTCAGAAAATTGACCATGGTCTCATCAGTGTTTCGGTTGGCGGTGAAATTTGACGTTGTTTGGGGAAGATTGTCACACTCTGCCCCAAGCACCTACTTGCTCGACCCTAGACGCGGTGTGAAGCCAACTAATGTCCTTATTCTTCTGAAGAACATCAAGTGACCCTAACTATAACTTTTAAAAACTTATATAAATTAAACTTATGCAGCAGAAACTAAGAGAAATAACTTGAACAACTTATTATATTTTAAATAGATGGTCGAGACTAAATGTCATTGACTACAAACTTTACTTACATACCAAACATAAATTTACAACAGCACTTAACCTTATGCAAAACCATGTACACGATAAGAATAAAACTAAAACTGACCCTTAAAAACTAACTATCGACAACTTTCGCACAACAGTCTGAGGACAACGGTCAGGTTCTTGGATCACGACCTCTACCTGAAAAGTGATAAAACATTTTGAAAGGGTGAGCTAAAAAGCTCAGTGAGTGATGGTTTTATAAAACAGTCATACTTTAAACATTTCATAAAAATGCCGTAAAATCTTTAAGAAATCTCTTTAAATTGAAAATTTTCTAACATTTAAATAGTGATTTAACTCTGTATACTCTATACTCTGAAAAACATATACAAGATATCAGAGTGCCTTTTGTCATACTATCCCGCTAAACCTCGATTAAATACTCAGTCAGGATAGCACATCACCTTTGGTCATAATATTCTTGCCTGAACTCGATCAAGATAGTAGAGCATCGATCATACTATTCTTGCCTGGACTCGGTGGCAATGGCTAAGTAGTCAACATAGCCATATACCCCTAACTGAGCACATTGATCATCGAGAACTCGGTATATAGAGTACCGTGATTTTCTCTTTAAAAACATTCTATTAAACTCATGCTTTTCATAGATCATTGCTTGTAAATCTTATAAATACATGCTTGCTAAAAACGTGTCTAAACTCATGCTTTAGAATACTTTTCTAAATACAAGCTTTAACACTTTTCATAAACATATTGATAAATAGAAATAAGATTCACTTAAAAGCATACTTAAATAATAGCTTGGAAAACATATTAGAAATCATTTTACTCATAAGTCATAGGTTAAAAATAACTTTAGTAGACTCATTTTTCACTCACTGATCGCAGATCAAACCCATGGTCGATAAGCTTGCCCGATTTCCTCTTGTCCTGAAATGATGGAAAATAACTTCAATTAATTTTCTTCTATTCTAAAACATAAAACACAGCCCCAAAATGCGTAGAAAAACCTTTCTAAAACCAAAACGCATGCCCAACATGCCATGCTAATTTCTTAAACTTGGCCATAGTTCAAAACCTCATTCTTGGCCAGAACTCAGCTTCTTTCCTTCTACAAAGTTATTGCTAAATGTATTAATAATATTACCTCAAATTTCCAATAAAAGATTCAACCGAATGCATCTTGTAACCTCCTTGGAGTAAATACTGTTCAACTTTTACCCGAGAATAACCTTCCTCTCTTCTTTTAACTCAAACTCAGCTTTCACTTTTCTAAATTAAAACCAGCAGCCTCAATATAGAAAATATACTCAAAATGGAAACTTTTGAGAGTAAAATCACTCAAAACACTCAAGTGGATTGTGAGAAACTCAATACTGAAACGGGCCTATTTATAGAGTTCCTTGAGTACAAGTTGACACCTCATCCTTGCTTAAATCCACCTTAAACCTTCTTAAGGCACCTCCTGCTTACTTTACACCTTAAAATGCATATTAACAAGGTTTTTACACCTTACTAAAATCTTAAACCACTTGCCCTTATCATGCCACATAGTTGTCCAAAACGCATAGCTAACTTCCAAGGTCATCTTGCCTAGTTTTTCGCCCAAACTATATAACCCAACATAGAAAAGTTATAACTTAAAATCTATAACTATTTTGATAAAATTTCCTTCTATAGAATTTCTCTAAAATGCCTTAACTTTCTTTCCTCAAAATTTCAGATCAAAACACCAAATTATGCATTCTGTAGTCTTGTGGGAGTGCATCTTGCTCAGATTTACTCGTGAACTAACCTTCTCACCTTCTCTTATCCAAAACACCAACTTTCTTACACCCAAAATTCCCAAAAGCCTTTTTGAATAAACTAGACTCAATTTCTAAACTTTCAAGACTAATTTTAGTGCAAACGCCCAAGTGTGTTGTGAGAAACTTCTTTCTGAAGTTAGCTAAAACGCCTAACCTCTACGTTCCTTCTTTCTCACTAGCCTTAAACACTCGAAACCCTTTCTAACCTCTAAAACCATTTCGCCAAGTGAACCCAAAATGCCTAAAAAGTACTAGTCCTTGATACTTAACCAAAAAAAAATCTTCTTTCAAATCTTTTTGGAAAAACTACACTACCCAAAGTTTGGGTCTTACAAAGATTTTTGTCAACAAATAAGAGGAAAGTGTGGCGCTGATGGAAATCTCAGGTGAACCTTGTTGAGTTTAAAGAGGTAGGCTTTCTTCAGTCAGTCACTGTTGTCCGATCCTTTTGAACAAGGGTAAAAAGGTAAATTTGATTATTTTGTGATTTGATTCAAAATTCTACCAAATAGTTTTGAAATCTTAAATCCATATAATAACCACCTTGATTTCATCAAAGTGTATTTATAGTTTTACCTAATTGGTTCTCGATCTCTGCCTTATACTACTTGAACTTTTCAAGGACTTCAAACTTATGATGCATTAGATAAATATAATCATATCTTGAATAATCATCTATGAAACTTATGAAATATTCATACCCTCCTCGTGCTTTGATATTTATCAGTCCACAAAGATCTATATGCACGAGTTTTAAGGGTTATTTAACTTTAAGAACTTTTCCAGTAAAAGATCTTTTTGCCATTTTACCCTCAAGACAACACAAAGCGGTAAAAAGTTGTCTTATAATTGATTTAGATGACCACTCTTAACCAATCTCCCAATCCTATTGAGATTCATGTGGCCTAATCTCAAATATCAAAGTTAAAAGTTAAAAGAAATCTTTTTTCGTTTGTTTTGAGTTTCATTTACTCTAAACATTTATGTATTCAAAACAATGCTAGCTAGTTTGTCTTAACAAATATATAAGTTGTTTTTCTAGTTTTGTAGAACAGATTGAGCACCTTTTCTACCGATGAACGCTTCGTTAGTATTAAAAGTTACTTTATACATCTATTCTATTACACATGAGATAGGTACAAGATTCATCTTCATCTTATGAACAAGTAATACATTTTTACAAAAGAAATATATCTCTAAAAAACAACTTCAAGTCTCCCACACTACAAGAAATTTTGCCTCTGCCGACGATAAGCATATTGATGCCTCTAAATGTCATTAGCGAAAGTGAAATTCACCGATGGAATTTTCCGACGACTTATTTTTGTACCATTGGCATAGAAAGACATATGCCGATGGTTTATTGAATATCATTTTCTTTGTAAATTTAGATTTAGTTTATTGAATATTGTTTTCTTTGTAAGTTCAGACTTAGTTTATCGAATATGTTTCTATTGTTTTCTTTTTATTTGTTTTTTAAGTTCAACTTTCAATGGAGATCACTTCATTGCAAGCAAATTAAAAGTTTATGTAATTTTTATCTATTGTTTATGTAATGTTTGCTATTTTGGATGAATTTATGTTAATTTTATAAAAAAATGATTGAAAATTTTATTGAAACATCAAATAAATTTTAGTATTTTTATATTTTGAATTATTTTTAGGTACAAACCAAAAGGATGCTGGTTAAAAAGCAATACAAATGTGAAATATATTTAAAAAAACAGTCTTATGCCCACTCGACTAATTTAAGGTGTCGACATTTCATGAATATACCAATGGAAACTACAACTGTCAGCGTAGTTGATCTATACCATCGATAATACGTGGATATGCCAACGACATTCTTACATCGTCGGCATAATAAATGCCCACGAATTTTTTTTTTCTTTGGTAACTATATCTTTCGCCAACAGTTCATTTTTAGCATTGGCATAGTTTCATTTGTTCACTTTCGTTGGTAGTCTCATATATGCCGACAGTCTCTTTTTTGTCATCGACAAAGGCTCTTCTAATGGCCCTATGTTGATGGTTTGTGTCGACGGCTAAATTTCATTGGCATAAGATAAGCTGACATGTTTTTTAAGATATATTGATGATTTTTGTCATCGACAAAAGGTCAATTTCTTGTAGTGCCACTGCTTTGGTCGAGAGTAGTTCTTCTGTTTCAACCTTGAGAGTTATCTCGCTATCCTCAAGCTATTTCCAAGAACTACCTTTTCAATTTCTAGTGTCTGTCTTATTTATAATGGTGACACTTACCTTTTTCTGTAACTATCTTTTTTCGTTTTTTGTGGTGGTTTTCTTCTTCCTTCTTAATTTTTTTTATCAACTATGGTACTTTTTTCCTTCAATGAAGAAAGACATGTTCTATCTCTTGATGAAGAACCTTTTAAGAAATGTTTACTTTTCCTTCCTTTTCTTTGTTCTAAGTTTAATTCATTTACGAGCTAGTAGAGGGATCTAATGGATATGCATATCATGAGCTCCAACAATCCAAGATTAATTTTCTAAACTCTTTTAACCAAGCAACTAATTGAGACAGCCTGTAGGTGTACTCTTCTTATTGTAGATATAATTATGTCCACTTGATATAGCCATGATTAGTAAGTCAACCTTTCACATGTTGTTTATAATCTCAACTAGGTCAAAATATCATTTTACCTTCGAGATTAAATCTTGTTCCTTAAGTCTTAGCTGATTCTCTAATGAAATTTTAGTTTATGGTCCAACTTATAAACCAAATCCCTCTTAGGCCAATGAGATGACAGGATCCCTTTGTTCGAGACTTGGTTTCAACACTTAAGGGAGTAATTTATCTACCAATTCTAAAGCTTATGTCCACAACTTTATCTATCCGATCATACTTCTAAAATGGAAGGTATATTGAACCAACGTTGATAAGCTACCCTCACCTATACAGATTTAAGGATAATCACATGTGAAAAATTATTCATAGTTAACTCAGAATTAAGGTTAAGTTACCTTGGTCATCTAAGTTGAAATAGTTAGTTTTAGACAATTAATAGTGTTATAATGTAAAAATGACTATTTCATGGTCTTGTTCTAAATATAAAGTGGGTCACATCTATACTGTCTCTAGAATAAGTCGCCCAACATTGTTCCTATACTACAAACCATTTACACTAGCTATTACTCAAACTTGATCCATGTATATATCTCTATATAAAGTTTAACGACTCATACTATAGTCAAAGAATATTGTTTATTAGATTCCGAATCTATGATGACCAAATCTTTTATTCAATAATAATTTATTGAACAATACCTCAATAACAACTTTATTGAATAATAAAAATTTTTAAAATTAATAAATTATGAGTTTTAGGATAAAACTCAACAAAAAAAGAGATTATTTATTGGTTTTGATCCTTCTCAGGCACCAAATCCACAATGTCCTCTTGATCTCCCTCGCTTAAGCTCCATGTTTTGGCTTCAAAAATCACTTTGAACAATTGCCTCTTAGCCTCAATGGTGAACTTTCCCTAGCCATCTTAAAGTCAAATTCCTCCTCAAATGACAACAAAAGACGTGATCTAATGACTCAGAGTTGTCAAGACGCCGTCGTGCTCGAATGAGGAGTGGCCTATCTTGAAGTTCCACGTGTCTCTGTCCACCTTTATCCTAAACTCTGATTGGGTCGTAGGGTCCAATCAATCGCCGACCTATTGACATCATGGTCACAACACTGTCTTTTGGTAGCTCATACTGCTCTTCCATTCACTGCTTAACTCTTCTCTCGAAATGTGTTTTACCATTAAAAGTCCCTTCACGTTTTACTCTTACTGCAGGGCCTTCATCACATTAGTTGTACGCTATTAGAGCCTTATAGCTAGTGGAAGTAAGCATTGGACGTTGGTTTTCTTTTCTTGTCATGGTCATACTCAATCTTTGGAAGACTGAATATCGAGTAGTTGAATGTTTGATACGATTGAAGACAGATGTTCTTTATTTGGTTTCTTTTAAACTATCGACTTCTTGAAGAGATATATTATTGTTGTTAACTTTTGTTGTGCAAACAACATAACATGCAATTACTTTTAATACTTTATTTGGATGATCATCAGAAAAGTTTCTTGGGAGACATTCTACTAATGTTTACTAGACTCAAGGCTGATGAACATCTTTGTTTTCCACCTGCATGGGCTTAGGCTTTCAAGTCTTTTTCTTTTTTTTTTCTTTATATATATATATATATATATATATATATATATATTATGAATGTTGTTCCTTTTCTATAGTTTTGATAGAAGTATGACTAATGTTGGATGGAATTTGGTTGTGTTTTTTTTTTCAATAAGTCACAACTATCCATCCTTCATCATCCTCTTCGATAGATTCTTTTTCTTTTGAGATTCTACCCCCCATGATCTTTTGTTGAAACTGAAGGCTCGAAGGTCCCTAACTAGATCAAGTTTTCTCTTTGATCGTGAGAGATGATTAATGGTGCAATACTTGAAGTTATTTCCACTACAATATGATTCTGTAAGTTATCTCATCAATATTTTATTTAATTTTCTATTGGCGAGCTAACTTTAGAATTAACTCTTGTAGCACGAAGCACTTTTTAACTAGATGACTAATGATTTAATGATACTTGCAGTAATTGGGATGGTCTACTTTTTCAAATTAGTTTGGTTGTTTGCATTCCAACAACTAAATAAGTTTCTTCTCTAGCAGCTGCTTTAACAAGTCTGCAACATTAGAGTCATGAAATGGATAAACCTTTTCCTATCTTTCCTTTAGAGTTACACGACGTCTCTCATCTCCATCATCTTTCTTTTTGACTTTTGTTTCTTTTCCTTTAGAGGAAAATTTAATGGAGTTGCACGAATGACTATAGACTTTTTCGTAACACTATTCATGATCTTTTGAGTGTCATTGGCTTCATTCTTGTCTTTTCTCATTTCAAGAACCAAGAAGTCCTTTGTTCCCCTATTGACAATGCTCAGCTCCATATTGTGGGCATAAGTTTTCAACTCTTCAAACGTGCGCAATTTTATTCCTTGTAAGATGTAGAAAAGTTTCCAATGCATGCATGGGTGCACATCTCCACTGCGGACAATTCTTTGAGTCTGTCTTTGCAATCCAGGCTCAAGGTCTCCATCAGTTTATGTAGTCAATGACTAACTCTTTCTTCCACTGCTTGTTATGTGTCAGCTCTATCCTACTGACGATACATCTAATGTTATAAAAGCGGTTGGAAAACTCATTTTCTAGTTGTTCCTAACTGTCAGTCACCTTGAGCTTCATATCAATGTACCACTCCAAAGCATTTTCTTTTAAGCTTCAAACATAACTACCTCATCAGTTGATCTCTTCTTGATCCCGATTTTTTGCATGTTTTAATTAAATGATACAATGTATTGTTTTGGATTGCCCTTTCCATCGAACTATTGGAAATTTGGAGGTTAGTACTCAACAGAAATCCTCAAGTAGTCGAAATATACAACTTGGAGTACATAAGAGAACTATGTAGCAATCCTCCATATTAAGCCTTTATGGAGTTTATGATCCTATCCTGCAACTATCGGACCAACAAGCATGCAGATGCATTGTTATGCATATTTTTCCTTCACTGCAGTTTTTCCATTGTCATTGGCTTTTACAGTAGAAGTTTTGGCTTCGCTCAATAGTTTGTATATCATTCATTTGATCTTTTAAGGAAAAAAATTTAGGATCTTGCTCCTCAACATAAAGAGATTTATCTTCCTCTTCATCTTCACCACGACTGCCTCATTTGTTACATCTGCCATCCTGACAAACACTACATCCAAGTGTGCTTCTCTCTTTCGTTGGGCAATAGGAGCAAAGTAGTCAAACGTAGGATTTTCACTAATGATGTTCCCGCCTTTAGAAGATTCCTTCAGTTGTTCATAGCTTTCCTTTGCAAGGACATAATCTTGTTCTTGCATGATCTCTCTTTTTAATGATTGTTGGCGGTAGGTTCCATGTAGAAGCCATTTGCAGTAGTTACCTTGGGTCCAACTTTATTTAGTGACATTGGTTTTTCTATTAATTTAGATAATGAGAGAGATGAGAGGTAGATATTTCTCATTGAAGGTGCATATCAATTTGTTCATGAAAGGTTTTCAAAGAAATGTGTTTCATGGAGTTGGACTTGAGTTTATGTTGATATCATTTAATGTAGTTTGATCTCAAGTACTTAATCCTTTAATTCTCTCTCAATTGAATTTGTGTATACTTGATTTGATGAATCAGAACACGTAAATGTTCTTAGAGTTCAAGTCTTGAAAGAATGTTGGAATCTCTAAAAGACTTGAGCTTCAAAAAGTGTTTCAGGTCTTTGAGAGTTAGAGAGTTTTTTGGTTGTTGGGAGAATTCTCGTAGACTCTCTAGAGTTAAATTTTATGAACCTTACAAATGAAGAGAACTTCTTTACTTATAGGGTTATCATGTCGGCTTCGTGGATTTTAGCTCAATTGGTCCATGGATCTGGTCCTTTGGCCGAACTATATAGATTTGAGTCTTATTTAGCATTTGGACTAAATTGTCTATTTTTTTTAACTCAATTGGACTTTAGCTCAAATTTTAATATTTAATTTAACCAAAATATTTAATTTAATTCAACATTCAATACAAAAACACATGACATCATCATGATTCACCAGATTTATTTTTTCAATTTTAACTTGAGACATAAACTTTTAATTAGTTCCAAATTCAATTATTTTTAATTTATCATTAATTTGGCAAATGAAATTATAATTTGTGATTGGTCCAAAATTTTTAATTCAACGATTAAATCATGACAAGTGAAGAAAAATGAATCATGTATGATGAAATTTGTTTTGTGACACTTCAAATCAACATTAACCCTAGCCAGACCAAATAAATGTTTCAAAACCCAACTCAAACTCAATAACCTTCTTAGTTTCTATGATACATTATTGTTACTTAACCGAACTTTTTTTTCTACTTAGGACGAAAGCATATATTCTCACCAAGAAGATTAGAAATTTAAATCTTTCTGGGTAGGATTAAACTAAAAAATAAAAAATTATTAATATTGTTAATAAACAAAAAGTAGAGATGAAAAAAAAAAGATAATACATAGCCTTAAAAAAGGGAGTCAACCAAAATAAAAGCCAATAGGTTAGAGGTGAAAGTAATAAAGAAAGAATTGTGGAAGACTATGTGAGAGAAGTTAAGAAAGGGGGGCTTAAAATGGAGTTACCAAAATACTCGGCTTCTGTTATTCCCATTTTAGCTTCCAACACCCCATTCTCCCTCTTCCCTTCCATCTTCCTTCTCTCTCTCACTTTTCATTTTCTGTGCAGAGAGCTTTGTTAATGTATTTTAATGGCTTCGGTAAGATTTTCTCTTCCTCTCCTTTTATTCTATTTGCAATGCTATCCAGTTTGATCTTCTCTGTATGAAGATTTTGCAAAGTTCTTTGGGGAATGTGAATTG
>JBBPDI010000023.1:23063598-23075048 GCA_037974545.1 Cucumis variabilis | reverse complement strand
TCCTGCATGAATGATCTGTAGGAATGGTAGCAAAAGTCCCCAAAATCTCGAATAACTGTAAAGCATCCTTTAATGGTATCCCAAGTTCCATCCTGATGTCCCAAATATATAAGTCTCTCATCATACAAGCGAGAACAAAGCATGATAATAAAGAACAAGGTAGAACCTAATCATAGTCATACATAGATGCAATGAAACGATTCGTTGTCCTTTGATTCTCCAACAGCATCAAAAGTAGCAAGTACTGGTGAAAAAAATCCATACGCAGCTCCACCAATGATACTTGCAACAATGCTGACCACTGGCCACAAAATCAAGGGAATGGGTAGCGCTCCGAAGCAGAGAACAAATTTTAAAACAGGTCCGAGATGCTTGGCACTGTTAACTCAGGGGGAAAATGTTAGATCAATTGTGGAGGTAAATGATGGAAGAAAATGGAAGTAGCTAAGCACACAGCCGATATAAATAAACAACTTTGCAAACTTCCTAATGCCACACCTCAGAATGCTATAATACGTCCAGAACAAGTGCATTGGCCAAAGGCCTAGAACGATACCAGAGATTCCAACTACCATCAGGAGACATATCAGAGGGCACAGAATGATACCTGAAATAACAGTCTGGTATTAATACCTTATTTTTTAAACAGACAAAATTTATATGTACAATTCAGTCGGTAGGTCACACTCAAACATAAAATTCAGTAATTGGCATCATTATAGTTATTTGATATGCTAAGGATTCCTTTTTCAAACTAAAATTTTCCCATTTAATCTCTTCAACTTTATCTGCAGTCATCAAACATTATCCAGACCTCAAATATCAAGATAGAAACCCAGGAAGCCCAGTAACATTAATAAGAGGGAAAAGCAGGGTACTTTTGTACAAATGTCCCATGGTACTCTTCTCCAACCCTCTCTTTTCTAAATAGTAAGAACTCAATAGTTTTCTCAGCGACTGCACTTGTTGACTTCATGAGCCTCCCGCAGCCCTTCAGACACTGTTATACCATACCCAACAAACTTCCTCAAGATTGGATTGTCATGTACGTCCATCAATTCATCCTAGTTCTTTTAGTTCTTCAAAGATTGATCGGTCTGCAAACCTTTTTCAGTAGGTCCCCCTTTTTCTTGTGTTTTCTACTTGCCACTCATACCTCAGGTATTTGCTCTCTTGAGAAGTTTTCCCACCAATAAAAGGTCCTTTTCCTGTTTAGTTAGACACTCACAATGACTATCCCCCGACCCCCTAGAAACCATATAGTGACCATGGCTTCCTTCAGATTCTAAAATTTGGAGAAGACCCTTTGTTTTTCCCATTGTATATCTTAAACCACTTCTATATTATAACCCATTATGGAAATGAGAGAATCTGTAACACAGGGGTTTCATCGACATTTGAGTGATGGCAAATGTGAAGAGGAACCATCTTAACTAAATTTTACAAACTAAAAATGGGTTTTACTCTAATTAATATAGTAAGATTAAGACAAACATCACTTGGTGTAAAATCTCGTATGGGACCAAAAGCAAGTGTACAATAAATGGAAACTTGACCGGCACAGCTATGTAAGAAGAAACAAATAGCAGAATTTCCAAGCTAAGAAATCGAAGCTAACCTTTAAAGGTGCCCAAAAGCAAAAGGCCGACAAAGAAGGGAATGAAACAAATAAAGTTCCATAGCCAAGACAAGAACCCCCTTGGAGGTTCCATTGGCAGCCTCAACCAAGCAATCCCTCAAAGATCTTAGTGAAATCAGAAGAAGCCCATCCCTGAAATCAACCTCAATCGAAGCACAGACCACAAAAATCCCATCTACAGCAGATACAGTTCCCAAAAACAAACTCCCGAACGATTCTGTTAAAATTTGACTACAAAAATGCGCTAAATATCTGAAAATACTGAAAGGCACAAGAAAAGAAGAAAAGAAGAAAAAAGAACAAGGGTGGAATCCTGAAGTTGAAATTAACAAAAGGAATTTGGGGTTTTGGAAATGGATTTTGAAATAGGAGAAACAGTTAAAAAAGCGTTTAAATAGGGACGCTTGAGTGAAGAATAATAATATGAACACCGAATTGCTGTGCCAACCGTTTGCTTTTCATCGAATTTACAACGAAGCTACTTGACTCTTCCTTTATGCTTTTTGCATTGCTCGTTAAGCCAAAGATTGAATATTGAAATTATGAAGTACTAATTTATGGATTACATTCAAAAAATTGTGTGATGTTATTATTATTTTTATTTTTACGCAATGTGTGATGTTAAATCTATAATATGTTACCACTTAACCACATCCACATCCCATATTTCTACTATAGTAATCTTGTTTGCTTTTAGCTTTTCAACAATATCTTATTCGCTTTTAGTTTTTCAACTAAAAAACATTTGTTGTGGAGAAGAGCAACATGGCCCATGTCCACGTGGTGTCATCTGTCAAAACACTTGGCAATGGGCATTTTGAGCTGATAGAGCTTGATTTAATTTGAGCTGATACAAAATCTAATAGAGATTAGAAAATTAAGTGTTGAAATGTAGTGAAAAATGTAAATTAAATTCATTTTTATTAAATTTGGGTTTGTTCGAAACTTCAAATTAAATTGAAAATCATCAAACTAAAATGATGTTTCATGAACAAATTTAACATGTATGAAAGTTCAATTTGTAGTTTCTACAATTTGAAAGAGTTGTGTATGATTTTAGTCAAATAAGAACTAAATTGAGTTAAATCTCACATATGTTTCAATTTTTATATTTATTTGAATTTATTTTGGGGAAGAGTTATTGTGTTGCTAGTCTATAAATAGTAACTTGGTTCTTCATTTGTGATATCTCATTCCAAATGGAAGAGTTCTCTTGTTTATTCTTTCATTTCTTTTCTTAATTATTTATTTGAATTCATAATAAACAGTTCTATTTGTTGTATCTTGCTGAGACAATTGTTGTAGTCGCTTGCAAGCTTGTGCAGAGCGAATAATTGTCTTTTGGACAACGCTTTTTCATAAGCGTGCCTCGATCGACTATGGTTTGAGTGTACAAAGGTCGTGGGGTTCTTTCAAGTATTTAATTATTTCCATATTCAAGTCTTATTATATTATTTGGCTTTGTTTCTAATTGAGTTGCAACCAGTTTGCTAGTGCATTATGTTTAAATATTATATTCAAAGTTTCCTCCATCAATTTGAAGACAATTAATATCTAAACGGATGACACTATTGATAAGTACAAAACTCGCTTAGTAGCTACAGGCTTCATCATAGGGAAGGACTAAATTTTTTTTTTGATACATATTCTGATCTAGTGATGAGGATTACATCTATAAGAGTGTTAATTGCAATAGTAGCTTTACAAAATTTGGAAATATACCAAATTTAAAATGGAGATTTAGATAAAGAAATTTATATGGAACAATCTGAAAGGTTTGTTGTTAAAGGACTTGAAGACAAAGTTTGTAAACTTGTTAAGTCTCTTTATGGGTTGAAACAAGCACCCAAACAATGGCATGAAAAGTTTTATCACCCTGTGCTATCAAATGGATTTAAGATAAATGAGTGTGATAATGTGTTTATGTTAAAACCATAGATTAAGAGTATGTCATTGTTTGCTTGCATACTCTTAATCTATGATTTTAACATAATATGTTAATAATAGGTCCTGATAGAAGTGTCATTGATTCCACTAAGAGGATGTCGAAATCCAACTTTGATATCAAAGACCTTGGTTTGGTTGACGTTACCCTTGGAATTTGAATAACAAGAAATCCAAGTGGATACATACTTTCTCAATCTCACTATATAGAGAAAGTGTTGAGAAAATGTGATCATTTTGAGAGTAAGCCGATTGTACTACATTTAATCCAAATTGTAAGTTGAAGAAAAACAATGATGAATATGTGTCTGCTCTAGAATTTTCTCGAGTTATTGATAACTTAAGGTACTATGAATTGTACAAGACCTGATATTGCCTATTTAACAGAAAGGTTAGTAAGATACACCAACAATTATAGGCATGACCATTGGAATGTGTTAGTTAGAGTTTTAAGGTACTTAAAGTACACTCTAGACTATGGAATGCATTATACATGTATCCATACGTAGTAGAAGGATTTAGTGATGTTAATTGGATTTCTGATAGCATGGTGACTAAATCAACCCGTGGGTAAATTTTTACCTTAGGTGGAGCAGCTATATCATGAAAATCTTTGAAACAAACATGTATTACACGTTCTACTATGGAATTAAAGTTTATAGCTTTTGATAAAGCAGGAGAAGAAGTTGTGAATGATGTCCAAAGTTTTCTTGAAGATATTTCATTGTGAGAAAAACTTGTATCAATATGTAATGATTGTGATAATTTAGTAGCTTCTATGAGAGCCAAGAGTACTATCGATAATGGTAAGTCACAATATATTAAAAGCATGCATAATTCGATAAGGAAATTTCTTTTTAGTGGAATAATTTCTATTGATTATGTAAAAGCAAAAGAGAATATTGCAGACCTTTGACGAAAGGATTGTCAAGAGAGCAAGTTGCATATTCATCAAGGGAAATGAGGCTAAAGCCTATGAAATGAGTTATAGATCCCAAGAGCTAGTTTCAATAGACAAACTAGATGAATATTTCATAGTCGACACACTAAAAAACTTATAATTTCTTCTTATTTTTATGATTTTTTAGAATGTGTGACCTATTTATGTTAAGGTTGTATTGATATCTTGTTTTACAAGAGAAGTAATAACATAATGCTTTTAATCAATATTACTTATGTGAAAGTAGAAGTGAGGTCACTTCTATGAGAACTTTTCAAATGGCTTGTGTTCTTTAAGGCTCTCATGAATTTAGGATTTTGTCCAAGACCAAAATGGACACAAACGTATAGAACTTAAAGATACAATATGAGTTGTGGATGATATCTATTGTCTCAAATCACCAATGAGAAGGATAGTTCTAGAGCTTGGTCTCACGATTTCTGTCACACTCCCTTCCAGATAACCTACTCTCGGTCCAAGAGATGACGTGAAGTCAACCGATACCGCTCCCCTCCTGGACGACACCGACTGACCTTGACTACTAGACTTTTTGAAATACTAAAGAAATTAAACAATTTAGACTTAAGCAGCGGACCAAAGCAAAAAAAAAAAAAAACATAGATTTAACAAACTTCTTTTACATAATTTCTGAAAACAAGTTAAGGCTAAATGCCAATAATTACCAATGACATTCAAAATAACTAAAACCAAACAACATAACTAACTTAGCTTTAACATGTGTACATGACATGACTTAACTTAAAGTACTAACCAAAAGAACAAAACCTAAAAACAAATTAGCTCAGTAGACTGGAGATAACGGTCAAACTTTCGGATCGTGATCTCTTCCTAGAAAATAAAAAAATATTTGAATAGGGTGAGCTAAATAGCCTAGTGAGTGACAGTTTATATAAAACGAACTTTTAAAATAAATTAACTTTGAACTTAACCCTTTTCATAAATATTTCATGAAATAAAACAACTAGTACAAAATCTTTAAAGCTTCTTTCTCAACAAACTCTTTGATATGCTTTTAAATATATCTCTTTTTATCTTTCAATAACTCTTTTGCTTTCTAAAATAAATCTTTACTTGTTTATCTCTATTAGCTCTATACTCTGGAAACTTGGTCACGATAGTAACTAGTTCGACCTATATATCATGCCTGATATAATAATCACGGTCAAGGTCTTTATTATCTACAGATAAGTACAATGCTTTCTCGGGCCTAGATGTAGGTGTTCTATCACCGTACAACTTTGGGTTGTTCTTGTTGTTTCTTTCTTTGTTGATATACACTTGTCTCTGTGATTTCCTAGGACATGTTGTTTGACATTTTTGTTACATTTTTTTACAAAAGTTATATTTAGTTTATTTTTTTAATTATTTTATACTAAAAAGAAAATATCTTCCAAATTTTTAGAGATACTCGTTGTTCCTTAGTTGGTGGCGCTTTCTCTCACAAGAAGATATTTTCAAGAAGATATTTCAATTACTTCATCCACAAGTTTATATTTTCTCTCACATGAAAATTTTATTTAAAAAATATATTTTTGTGTTCAAGATCCTTGACCAAGAATCTTTAAAGTTTACTTTCTCCTATTTCGGTTTCAAATCATTCTTTCTCTATCTATAAAAGGGAAAATTCATTCTTCCTAGAGGTATCGAATCAAGATGAAAACCCGTAGAAGAATCTTTATGAAGTCTTTACTTTCATAAACATGTATTCTTATGAAGAATATTTGACTTCTTCAAGACCAATAAAGTTATATATGAATATAAAAGAATTATAGAAGACCTTAATAATTTAATGTGTTTAATTATAAAAACCAGGACGAGCCTGATAAACTTCATTCGGTTCAATTATCTAAGTCAGGATGAGCTTGATATATTAAAGATAAGAGATTAATTAAAGAAGACTTTAATAATTGAAAACTTCAAATCAAGGAAAACTTGATATAAGCTTTAATTATTGAAATCAGAGAGAGAGTTTGAAGATATATAAAGATAAGAGATTTAAAGAAGACGTTGATTTTCGAATACAAGTTTAGAGAGCCTGATTAAAGATTACGACAATCTAGACGGAATAGTGTCTTTTAAATTATTGAAGTGTGCTTACACTATAATACTTATTTGAATCTTAATAACATCTTTTATCTAAACTATAAAAGCTCTCTAGAAGTAGATGGATGTCACCAAACTGGGTTATAAGTTACAATGTTATTTTTACTTTTTGTTTCCTTTGCTATCAATCTCGTCTTGAACTAAAGTAATAACTTAAAAGTAAAATAGATTATTACTTTTTCAATTTGTATACCGTGTGAAAGAACGACACTCCAAGATTTCAATCCCAGATCTTATAAAAAATGGAGTATCTAACTTCATTTAGTTTAAAATTAAGATAAACTACCAGCATTAGGACTCAAGGGATGGTTTGGTTTGAATGGACTCATCCCTTTCTTTCTTTGTGGTCGTTGTCGTTGTGTCGTATTGAAATTTAGAAGTGGAAGATGAATGTAACTATAATGCCGATGAAAGGAAGAGACAAACTTGATTGGTTGGTTTGTGATCACAAGAGTCATGCAATTGTGATAAGGAAGGACAATAAAATTTATTTTACGAATGAGAACGAAGTAGTTACTCTTTAATACGTAAAGATATATTTTTTTCATGCTCGAGATGTTAGGTGTATGTTTTCGTCAGTTGGTTGTATGTCCTATTTGTTTAATCATAATAATAAAAAGAAAGAAATCCTATAAGATCAAAGCAGTTCCAACTCCAACAAATATTTGTGGGGACACTTTACAATAATTAAAATTTGAAATGTTGTAGATTTGAATTGGGCAACAAGAAAGGAGCCTTTATGCAATATGCTTTGGCCAGCTATGTGGTTTGGGCCACCTCAGAACGAATTTCCTAAATTTTAAATTGAAAAATTAACCACAATTAATATAATTAAATCATTACAATTTTAATAATAAAAACTTGAAAGGTCTATAAAAAATTTCATTAAAAAAATTAAGAAAAAACAACTTCACGAAATGTAGTTGAAAACATATTTTTATGTGTGAAAAAGTTGTTTCCTCCAACTTTCTATTTGTTTATTTTGTTGAACTTCAAAACTTTGTTGCTTACACCAAACTTAAGCGTAGTTAAGTTAGATCCAAATATATATAAATCGAGAGGTCAGAAGTTTGTAGCTTTTAATCTAAATGTTGAATTAAAAATTTGTTTTATTTTTTCTTACCATTCCTTTAACAATACTCAAAACTAGGTTTTTTTTTTAAACCTTTTAATAGATGGATAAGTACTCATTGAATGTACAACTGTTTTATGTATTTATCAAAACAAATCATTTTTAGTTTACTTACTAAAAACATTTGTCTTTATTTAAAATGAATATTCATTGATGCGTTGAAACCAAATTAGGCGCCATTGCTTGATATATGCATCATTTAAATGAGACGTTGAGGTAGGACTGTTGATGTGTTGCTTTAAGTGAGGCATTGGAATTTTCTAATGATCACCATTGAGGCGTTAAGTATTAAAAGAATCGTTGTTGCATTACTTAATTGAGACGTTGAAATTAACTACTGATTAATAAGACGTTACAAAAAAATCGTCATGATCGTTGAGCTCAATCTCTATATAAAGAGCTTTCCACTTCTCATTTTAGAAGATAAAAATATCTAAGAAAGTATTGGAATAAATGGTATGTGACCTTTCATATAGAGTTGCATTGTTTCATGAACAAACGTATGTTTTTTAAAATAACCAATTTGGAGAAGAAATACGACTATTCAAATGACCACAAATAGTCTATAAATACGAATTTTCTTCAAAATGCTTTTGAGAACTTTTTTCCATAATGATGTTCTCTCATGGACATTTCTCCTTTTTGTAAACTTTGTTCAAGTTCAATTTATTTCCACCAAGTATAGTTCGTTAAATCTTGTGGACGAGATGCTGCTTCCATAAAAAGATTAATCTGTTCTATTATGAGAGGCAATTACTCATGAACTCAGATACTAGAGTGGGTAAATTTGTCTTAAGAAAATAACGTGAATTTGTTGAACTCAAATTCTATTTGGTATATTAAGTTTTATATTTTATAACTTCTTTGAAATGCAAGAAATGTACCCATACATATATTGGACTATGATGCATACAATTTAACATATTAATAAAAGTGATAAAAAAAGTTGCACATACAAACAAAATGTTGCATACAAATTAAGTACAACATAAAGGTGCAGTTTTTTAAATTGTATTAAGAATGTTATGGAAAGCAAAACCACATCAAAGCAAACAAACATATATTAAACATTTGAGTCCAATGTGTTCATGTTATCTTATCTTAAGGCTACTTTATTCACTCTAGTGCTTGAGTTTCAAAAGTAATTACCATGACGTGATGCAATCATTTATGAAGAAATACCATTTATTCCAACATTCATATTTCAAAAAGTTCTCTCCATACTTATTTTTTGTTTTTGTTTTTCTAGTAAAATCAAAAGAGCGTTGGTATTCCAATCAGTTTAAGTGCTGCTCCAATTGAGTTTTAGTTATATTTTATCTTGAGGTGACGTGACAATATCAGAACTGTTTGCACTTCGAGCAGAGTCGTGAAACATCTTAAAGAAAGTGAGATATGCAACTTAACTTTATTTCTAGCAAGTTTATGTTTTGCAGGTTTGGTCGCATACCTTAGGCATCCAAACTTAGACAACAAAAGGTTTGCATTGAAGCTCACCACATAGAATTTCCATTAGTCGACTAAATTTCTAAGTGTTTTACTTCTATCCATCTTCACGTGTTCATTTGGACTCATCTTTCATTAGGTGTCCTGCTCACTATGTCCATATTCAAGGTGTCCAATTTTCAGGTCAAGCATTCTATCCAGGTGAATTTCCAACACCTAAATTTGTTATGTCTAGGCTTTCTGACGTCTAACTCCAGCTTCCAACACATTGTTAATAATATCTCCAACAGTTTTTTTCTCAAAATTATTGTCAAAATTGAAACTATAAAAAAAAATTAAGATGCTAATATAGTTATTCTTCAAATGGAATACGTTCGAGCAAAAACAAAAAAAATAAAGGGTTTTTTTTTAAAAAAAAAAAATAGAAAAAATGCAAAAAAATTTATAACGTATAGAACAATTTTGAAAAATGAAAAAACTAACAAGCCCACAACGTGAAATAACAAAAATACTCTACGATTAATTGACAACACACACGCGTGAAAAATATTTTAATTTAAACGACTGTATATTATTTAGATATTGGTTCAGGTTCATTTAAATCTTGGTAAACAATCATTTGAATCTATCACATATATATTTGGGATAAATAGTGATAGTGGTATATCTCTATCTACTATATCTATATATTTAGGATAAACGACTGATCGTTTAGATATTGGTATACTCGTTTAGATATTGGATACACGAGTATACAAATATCTAAACAATCTTGTTACATGATCTTGTACCAAATCTAAATGTTAATAACATAACCTGAAATCAATAATTTATTTCAACAAAAGTTGCAATTATATCAATTTCATTTATACTATCAACGATAGAAGCTATCATATAGATAATATGTTATTAGTGATTCAAAGCTATTACTAATAGCATGCTAATATAATCTCTTTTCTTTGTCCATTTATGCTAAAAACAAACAACCACAATATCATTTTATAGTAACATTACCTTAATTGACATCATTGGTATATAGTAGACTATTAAGGATATTACTTAAAGATGCTATCAGTGATATCCTTTTGTCACTATCATTGATAAATATTATAAGTGATAGCAATAGAAGAAGATCATTGATAATATCTATAAAATGTATCAATTGATAGCCTAATTAAACCACCTCAATTCAAAATTGATACCAAGGAGATATCACTTATAAAAATATCCATATAATGATATTGTTATAATGCAATCATTGATAGATAAAGTTAGTGATATCATTTTACATTGATAGCAATATAGAAAAATTACTTATAATAGCTATTATGAATATCAATTGCTAGCAACATCACTGATAGAAGACATTATTGATAGAAACTGATATCACATTTCTCAAATTGAAAGTTATCACTGATAGCAGTTATTAGTAATACACTAACTATAGCAACTGATACCATATTTTTCAAATTGAAAGTTACTCTATCCTTCAAGGCTATCATTGATGAAAGTTATCGTTGATAGCTATTGTTAATTATATAAACTGATAACATTTTTCTCAAATTAAAAGTTATCATTCATAGTATCTATCAACGATAGTAACATATATAATAGCTACTAATTGCTATCAATAATTTAAAAAAATCGAAAAAAATATTCATAATGGTGACAAGTTATCACCAATAGTAGCTATTAGTGATAACAACCAATAACAACTATCAATGATATTCACTAATTGTTGCTATTAACAATAAATTTCAATGTAAAAAAATCGAGAAGTGTGTGAAATAATCATTTCTCAAATTAAAAGCTATCAGTGATAACATATATAACTTGTAGTAATTATCAGTGGTAGATACTATTAGTGATAGTTGTCATCACTTATAGATGCTATCAGTGATAGCTATTATCACTGGTACATCTATCAATGATTGTTCTTAGTTTGAGAAATTCGACAAGAATCGCCCAAAATGGTGGTTTGGCATAGGTATTTTAATCTTTTGCTATTTTTTTTTGCGTTTTATATGCAATTATTTTATCATGGTGGTATGTATACTATTATTTTAAGCTTTTTTACTATTTATGCAACTAACACCTTGTTCAATATATGTAAATTAACTAAAAATAATAAAATAAAATGAGAGAGAGAGAGGGATAAATTAAAGGCATATATAAATTTGTGATCACTTCTATCCAACTAATTAATTATTAAATATTGATGTTCT
>JBBPDI010000023.1:23020806-23033555 GCA_037974545.1 Cucumis variabilis | reverse complement strand
CCCAATGTTTAGACGTTTGAGAACCTCCTAGAAGCTTTCAAAAGGCTTCAAACACGCCAATGTGCGTGCTGCATCGCCTATGCTTGATCTAGATAACCTTAGAAGCCTCTAGGACGCCCGAAATAGTTTTAAAAGGGCCTAGAATGGCCTAGACACGCCTGAGAAGCCTCTGGAACATGTTGGACATAATGCTAATGGTATGGCATCCACTAGCATATCACACACCATGGCTAGGACCCATCTCATGAAAGTGTTAAAGCCCGACGTGCATAATAGGACGAGGAATGACACGATGGTAGAGAACTTCCTATTTGGTCTTGAACAATACTATGAGGCCTTAGGAACCATCGACAATGGTGCCAAAATTGCTAATGCCCCAAATTTCCTATACGAAGCGACACAACTTTGGTGGCGTAGGAAGCATACGGAATGAGAGAAGGACCGAAGCATCTTATGAACGTGGAAAGAATTCAAAGGTGAGCTTCGTAAACACTTTGTCATAAATAATGCAAAAATGGAGGCCCGTGGTAAACTTAAATGGTTGAGACAAACCTGAAGCATTCTCAAGTACGTGAAAGAATTCACAACCCTCATGCTTGAGATCAATGGCATTTCGACAAAGACGCTCTCTTTCACCTTAGAGATGATCTCAAGGATTGGGCAAAACTTAAGCTCGATCGACGGGATGTGCAAAATCTTGATGGTGCCATTGCCGTCGTGGAGGTGCTCACAGATTACAGATCCAAGGAGAAGAGAACCAACAAAAATGAAGGAGAAGTGTCGGAGTTGAGAGCGAAGAATGTTCATAAAGCGAGGAAAGGCCAGAAGAATGGTGGTAGACACGGGAAGGCCACGAAAGAGAAGATAGGTACATCCTTGAAACCTCCTAACCCTTACTTCTTGTGTAAAGGTCCACACTAGATGCAGAATTGTCCAGAGAAGAAAACGTTGAGTGCATTAATGGCTAAACTGCACGAAAAGCAGGAATTCAATTCTTAAGTGCCATGGAGAACGATTCTTCCTCTAAATAACCCAACAGTAGAGGTTGGACGTACGTGGAGGCCAAACTCAACAAGAAGATTGCCTTACCTATGCTGGATACCAATGCAACCAGCAACATCATTGATCTAAAGAAGGCCCAATGGCTAGGTCTCAAGATCATGAGGAGAGGTGATACTGAGTTAAAGATTATCAATGCCAAGCCCACATACAACGTTGGATGGGCACTGAACGCCGAGAGGAGGGTAGGAAAATGTGACAAGATCAGAATTGATAAGCAAAAAGTAAAGAATTATACAAAATATATAGGCAAGGTCATTATCAACGCATTTATGTTTAGAAATTAAAGTGGTTGTGAAGGATACTTACTTAAACCGCCTTGACAAAAAATTATTTGTAGTTTACCCTTAACTTTTACCATAGATAGGTACAAACATGGGTATCGAATCCAATAGAGGGTAGGATAAATGTTTTCTTGAATGTAATGCTTGAAAAGAATGAGATTAGTAACAAAAAGAAAAGAAAAGCATTGAAAACAATTTTGAAAAAATTATAAGGGAGAATGAGAATGAGAATTTAGTTTGCAATACAATTCAAAAAAAGAGATATTAAAGATTGAATTCCAAGAAGAGAAGTGAGGAATGGGCTTAGGCATTGATCTAATCTTATCATTGAATCAAAGAAAGTAAAGGAAGTTGAATCATGCTTAATTAAGAGGAGATTTTTTATTCAAGATTTCTCACAAGATCAAATTGCTTGATCTTGAAGGAATTTTGAATCAAAATTCAAGAAAAGAGAAGAATTTCATGGGGAATTAGTTTAATTCTTGCAATCTTAACTAAATCCCTAATTGTTATTTAAAGAAGATTACAAGATCATTCATAATATTGCAACCAAGGAATTAAATGGGAATTAATTTGTGCACTAAAAAAGAATGCATTTAATTTCCAAGAATTGACTTAAGAACAATTGAAATTCATAAGTCATCAAACAATTTCAAGAATAGGAGAGATACAATCAAGAATCAAGAGAATTTTTGTGTAGAAACGAGTAATTCAATTAATCTTGCACTAATTGATATACTTAAGGTAAATTGCTTACAAAGAATGAATAAAAAAAATCAAAGATCAAGAATCAAAATTACAACAATTAATGAAATTAAATCAAAGATCTAATTCTTGATACAAATGATTGATGATTTCAACAAAAATTATATCAAGATTAGAGAAGGATCAAACCCTAATCACAATTAAAAAAAATTAAACTAATGAAATTCTCAAAGATTAGAATTATCTAATCTCAAATTACCTCAAGAAATTAGCCTTGCATCTTCAATAATTCTGAAAGATTTGTTGAAGATCCAAAAGTTACATAATGAGGGTAAAGAATTTGGAAATTGTGAGAAATTGAGAGTGGCTTTGGAGGGAATAGTGAATTGAATGAATAATTAGGGATTATTGGGGTATTTATAGGAAAACATTAGAGGATTATAGCAAATGTGTCCAAAATTACACTCGCAAGGCCCATTCCCAATTCATTTGACGGAAAATTGTCATTTTTTCAGATTTTTGCATTTTATTTACGAAAATGCCATTAAAAATAAAGGAGAAATTTTTTTTTTTACGTTGGGGAAGGTTCTAACTCTGATGGCTAAGGGGCACGTGCGAGGAGAAGCTGCCATGTGTCGTGTGAAGACAGGCTGAGATGGAAAGACACGGATTGAAGGTTCAAATAAGATTAGTTAATTTGTGCGTGAGAGGAGATTCGAACCCGTTATCTGAGGGATGTGCATAGAAAGTTTAAATGACGTTGTTTTTTCTTTGAAAATCCAGATTTAAATTACGTCTAGTGAGGATCAAACTCGTGACGTCTGGGTGGCTCGTGCACGTGTAGTTGACAGACATGTGTCAATCTTCTTCAATATTTATCAAAATGGCCCTTATGTTTAATTTGCCTGTTCTCGTTCGTTTGAACTCTGATTTAGGTGATTTTCATGTCCTTGGGTTCATATCAGAGTCTACTTTCATATTCTGCATAAAAACATAAAATAATGAACATATGTATGATAAAAATTGAAAATAGGCTATCTTTAAATGGGTTAATATTTGCCCCAACAAAATGGCAAGGTACACTCGATTTCCTTTTAACACCTCTAGATGATTGCAAGATTGTCCTAAGATTAGACTTCTTTGACAAAGCCCATACCAACATCAACACATTCAAGAAGGACCTAGAGTTCCTCGACATACGGAGGGTGGTGCAACTAAAATGCATGGGAGTGACAAGTCAGGTGAAGCTTAGTGCCATGCGGATTACAAGACACCACTTGGAAAAAGGGTGGCGTGATAATATCGCAAAGGGGGCATTACAAAGATTGAGTGCAGAAGGGTGTCACGTCCTGCAAAATAGTCCCACTTTTTACGTCAAAATGTGCCATAAGACTCTCAAAGCAAAACCAAGGAGGAGCCAGACACACCCGTTCAACAGCCCAACACAGCTATGTGACAGCTTAAATGTGCCCACAACACATGCCCATGGCATTGGAATGTGTCCATGGAGGCAGCCCACGAGCTCCACATACATGTCACGACACGTGCGCATGATGTCAGAATCGCAACCTTTCAAACTCAGGACGAGTGATTGTGCGACACTTGTTCGATCCGATTAATAAGTCAGCTAATCAAAATTTGAGATCTGCAGACAAACTCAGCATAGGATTCAACCTCCCGTCATGTTTTTGGGAAAATGTTTTAAAAAACGTGAGAGAAAAATAAATTCATTGAAATCGTTGTTAAAACAAGCATTGAAGACTATCAATTGCAATAATAAAGCTTAGATTGCAAAGAGTGCAACAAGGCTTGGGTGGGGATTCAACTACTATGTCTCTCCTATAGTATATTTTGAACATTTTCAGCTCTGGTAGGCTTGCATATGAAAATGCCAAAACGTCACTCTTAAGCATTATGACTTAAAGATGAAAGCAACTAGCTAAACTATGTACAAGGTATAAAGATAAGATAAATTGAAGGTATTCGGAGTATACAGCCATAGGCAAACACGCCCTGGTCAAGTATGTTCGTTACATTCTCCTCCACTTAAATAGTTGATGCCCCTGTCGACTGGTGAAGCTTGAACTCTTCAATCTTCTGTGTTCATGCTTCTAGGTCTTCAACACGTTCCCAAATAGTTTCTTCTACATGAAGGTTCTTCCACTTTATCAAGTACTCGTGGATCCTTCTTGTGGGTCTTCGTCCCTTCCTCATCCGCTCGGCTAAGATTTCTTCAATTTCTTTATCCTCTTTCTAACTGAGATCGATGGTTGGTCGGACTATGACATTGTGTTGCATGTCATCAGGGTCTTGGTGGCAGGGCTTCAGGTTACTCACATGAATTACTAGGTGAATTTTCATCCATGTGGGCAACGCCACTCTGTAAGATGTATTCCCTACCGTCTTCAGCACTTCTACTAGTCACTCGTATTTCCTCACGAGGTGTTGGTCTTTGCATTCCCAAATTTGAATCTGATCGGTCGTAGTTTAATGAGGACCTGATCTCCCACCCGAAACTCAAGAGGGTTGTACTTCTTGTCTTTCCACTTCTTTATCCACTTCTTATCTTTCTCTAGATAAGCTCGAGTGATCTCCGTTGTTTGCTTCAATTATCTAGTAAAATTGTGGGCCTAGGGATTCTTCCCTACATAAGGATGATCAACAAGATGTGATATTACAGGCTGCCTACTGCAAACAATCTTAAACAAGCTTTTCCCAGTCGACGAACTCATCTGAGCATTAAAACAAAATTGGGCTACATCTAACAATTCGACCCAATTCTTCTGCCTTGCATTAACAAAATAGCATAGATATTCTTCGAGCATACAGTTGAACCACTCGATCTAACCTTCTTTCTGAGGATGGTAGCTTGAGGACACATTCAGACTTATCCCCAAGAAAGTGAATATTTACGTCCAAAAAGTGCCAATGAACCTACCATCTTGGTCACTCACAATGCTTTTCGGTACACCCCATAACTTGACAATAAGTTTGAAGAATAACTAGACCGTCAATTAGGCTAAGCAAAGCTTGGTAGTGGGAATGAAAGTAGCATATTTTGTAAACCGGTTAATGATGACCAAGATGGTCTTATACTCACCTACTTTAGGAAGATGAGTGATGAAGTCCATAGAGATACTTTTATACGGTCTTATTGGAACTAGCAGAGGTTCGAGAAGTCCAGTAACTTTCACTTTCTTGACTTTATCCTGTTAACAAACGAGACACATGTTCGTGTATTGCATGACATCGTCCCTCATATTAGGCCAAAAGTATCCCTTCTTTAGTAGGGTGTATGTTCTCTGCCATTCGAGATGGCTGAACTACACAGATCATTTTAAGCTCGTCTCCTTCAACAATCCTCATTTGATAATAACCCGACTGCAAGTCTCACTTTGAAAAATACTTTGCCCCATGTAGGCAGTCGAACAAGTCAGTGATTATTAGCAGCAGGTGTCTGTTGCAAACTATGATCTTATTTAGGACACGATAGTCGATGCACAACCACAAACTTCCATCCTTCTTCTTTTGGAAAAAGATTGGGGCTCCATATAGAGCTTTCACAAGTCTAATAAATCTTGCATTCAGTAGTTCATCTAACTATTTCCAAAGTTTAGCCAACTCTGATGGCGCCATACGATAAATATTTTTTGCAGGAGATTTTGCCCCCAGTAGTAATTCAATCTCATGTCCAATCATTCTTTGCAAGGCCACAATTTAGGTAGACTATCTGGCATCACCCCCTTGTACTTCTTTAAAACACACATAATATTTTTGGGGATTGTTTCCCCTTGACTTTCCAATGACTCCAACAGAATAGCCATAAACATTGGTTCATCTCGAGGAAGGCCTTTCTTCAATTGCATGATCAAAATCATCTTTATCCCATTAGGCTGGTGAATATATGTTTGTACAATAGTGGGCATAACTCTAGTAATCACTAGACATTTGGCTAGAGACATTGGTATGACCTGATATTCAAGTAGAAATTTCATTCTCAGTACTACATCAAAGTCATCACTTTTAACGACCACCAACTCTATGAGACCGTTCCATGCTTTCAACCTTATCATCGTTCGTTTTACTAGCCCGACAATAGGTAACGCAGTTGAATTCACAACCTTCATTTTTTCTGTGTCTTTCTTCCAACGAAGATTCAGCCGTTTGGCTTCTGCTTCTGCTATGAAATTGTGGGTTACACCAGAATCCACCATAGTGCTCTTGGGTGATTTTTGGAAGTCGGGGCCAAGCTTGCGATAAGAAAGACTAAACATAGAATAAGTTATCCCCAAAATTTGTAACTTTCATTGCAAAGAACATAAGTACAAAGAAATAAAAAATACATAAAGCATAATCATAACATGAGATAATTGATGACATTTAGCATATCCTTTTAAAGTTATGACAGTAAAGGAGGTCTCTGTGGAGATGGTTCTGATGAAGCTATTCTCGCTTGTGTTGTCGGGGCAAAATACTTTCAAGGACTTGTTAAGGTCAAGAGTAGGAGATGAGGGTTTTGTCTGAAAGAGTTGTAAGTGGGGGTGTTAGCGATTAGGGATGGTGAGGAGTTTGAGTGATTTATCCTTGAAGGATTGAAATTGTAAGGTAGAGCTCAAGGCGGTGGTCACGCGACAAAATTTCTTTGGATTCGTTAACCTTAAGGGATTGTCCTT
Source organism: Cucumis variabilis (assembly GCA_037974545.1). Taxonomy (NCBI): domain Eukaryota; kingdom Viridiplantae; phylum Streptophyta; class Magnoliopsida; order Cucurbitales; family Cucurbitaceae; genus Cucumis; species Cucumis variabilis. Next base: position 23,026,834 of record JBBPDI010000023.1, on the reverse strand, counting down.
TCTTTGATGCTAAGGCTTCCTCCTCGTCTTGTCTTCAACGTCATCACCTCTCTTTCTTTAACACCTTCATCAATTAATCTTTGGGTATTTTGATTTTCTTTTTTCGTATGGATGGTGATGAGGTCCCAATTTTCCTTCTCACCTTCCCTTTACCTGTTCTTGCAAGACCTCCTTTATTGTATTTCTCTTCTTCCCTTCTTGAGGTTGGGCACTTTCTCCTCCAACAGATTATTTATGTCGCTTTCTTTATCAAACTCCTCGGTAGTTTCCTCCTCTATTTTGAGGTAAGGACATTAAAACGTTTTTAAGCATTTTTGTAGAAGGAAGTTTCCTCAAAATAGTTGTGGATTTTTAGTTATGATTTTTCAAAGTCGAGTTAAGTTTCTGGACGAAAAATGAGATTCTTGCAAAGAGGAGGTTGGCTGAGTGATAAGATAAGACTAGGCGAGTTGGGCAGGTGTTTTGGGAACTAAGAGGTTAATGTGTGTGGTTGTTGGCGTTCGACGTGCAACTTATGCGCGCGGCTAACAAAACACGCGAAGAAGAGGGGTTGTACGAGAAGCTAGGCACGCGACCAAATGAGGCGCACGGTGTGCCTGTGCGTAAGAATAGCACACGGGCATGCCCAACGCACCACCAAGGCCCTGACGCCATCCATGCAAGCCAAACAGTTTCATGAGACATTTTAAGCAGTTTTTTGTGGTTTTTTATTATTTTGTAAGTATACTTTTGGTATTTTCTTGGTAAAAGAGATTTGATTGAATTATTTTACCATATTTTCAGATCATGAAGAGATCGAGCATATTTATAAGCCAAGGATTTAAGCTTGTATCTATGAGTGGAAAATGTTTTATTAAAGTGATTTAAAGCATGCTCTTAGGCCATGATCTATGATTGATTTATCTAAAATGTTTAGGCTAAGTCATGAATAATTTTCAAGCATGTAATGAAAAGTATTTCGAGCAATGTTGTTGTTTTAGGGTGTTTATTCAAGCATATTGTTTACATGTTAAATGTTTAAGCTTACTCAAAAATGGAGTTTATGAAAGGAATATTGTTTAAGGCTTATTCAACGATGTTTAAGGTTTATGATTTTATAATATTTTATCGAAACCAAGATGTCTCAAAATTTATCCTTAACGGGGCAGATTTAAAGGGTGCCAAAGACAGGTAAGGACACTTATCTATAGGAACGAGTTAGGGACGACCACCTCGTAGGAACAGGGATTGGGGATGCTCATCTCTGATATTTATTGACGAGTTGGTATCGAGTAATCTCTATTATCTCTTAGGAGTAGAGATTGGGTTTTCGAGCATGAAAAATAAATTTTTATGCTACTATTTTCTAGATGATTTAAAAGTTAAACTCTCACGTTATGATTATGATTTATTGTTTAATGTTCAAAGGATTTATGAAGTAATATTTCTAAGATTTATCAATTAAGCTTATAAAAAGTATTTAGAAAAGTTACCACTCATTGTGATCATTTAGCTCATCCTTTCAAAATGTTTTCCCACTTTCCAAGTAGAGACCGTTTACTCGGAGCCTAATTCATGTTGAGGAGTTTGGTCTGTTATTATACGTATTTTGTTTAGTACTTTTATTAGTCTTAATAATGTTAGACTTAGGTTTGGGAATCTGGTGCTATGTTTTGGTTTGTAAATAAGATCTCTTGTTATCTTGTAATTTGTTTAGTTGGTTTTTGTGGTTTTAGAAATGTTAGTTGTAGGTTTGTCTCTTTTATTAAAGGTCATGTTTCGTTTGTATATAAACTTATATAAAGCTTTAGTATTATAGTTTTTATTGTTGTATATTGTTTAAGGGTTAAGTTATGGGTTAGCTGGTGTCGTTCTTGAAGTGGACGATATCGGTTGGCCTCACGCCTGTCTTGGGCCAAGCAAGCAGGTGCTCAAGGTAGGGTGTGACAAATCATATATCAACTAAAGCTTTTAACGAGAAAAGAATATAGATGTTTGGCCAAAAGAAAGTGGATGAGACTAATATATGGTTCATGAGTTACTGAGAACAAGACAAAATGTGATAAAAGAAAGGAAAAAAAAAAAGGTGAGTTGTATCTCATTATATGTCAAAAGCTCATAATCCAACAATGAATTTTGATTCTCAAATATGGATGGAGGAAAATACACTATGAGAACTACATCTTCTGACAATGTAAATTGAAGCATTTCAAATCATTATCTTTCATGAAGATGATATGCAAATGAGAAGCTTCTTCAGAAGCAAAAGGACTAGACTCCATTGTAAGACAATTAGTACCCAATCATATTCCAAAGTAAAAAACTACTCTGATCTTGTGGAATATAAGATCTCGCCAGCCCCTCTTTGTGTTCTCCACCACAGTTATGTTGCATTCCCATATCTAATTAAAATCAAAAGATGAACAATGATCATAAAACACACCAAATTCACAGTGGTAAATAGATATCAATCATCAGCACAATTATCAGAAACACCAACCTGTCCTCCTCTCAGGCATGTCAGAATGTACCAACTTCACAACGGTAACCTCAGGCATAGGCTCATCAAATGTCAATTTCACCTGTGCAATATTTTCACAACCAATTTAGCTTGATTACTCATATGGCTAATCAGAGTTTCTTTAGAGAGGAACATGGAGGATAATATCAAAAACTCAAGAACTACTTGACTGTACCATTAGAAAAATATGCTTTAAAAGTTAAAATTTGACGAGCATTACACTATTACGAAAAGCGTATGATTCTAACTATTCTACTTCATGAATAAGGAACAACTTACAATGATGTAAATTGGAGGGACAATCCTATTGTTTTCGAACTTAATAGTTGGCATAACAGATAAACGAGGAGCCATGTCTTGTGATCTAAAGATCCACCTGCAGTATAGAGAGAAAAAGGTTAATAAACTTGCACTTCTAATTGTACAGATGTCATCTCGTAAAAGTATGATGGTATGCATTTATATACCTAATGTAACTAAAGATGCATAATTGGGCCCATTCTCATACTAACAAAAGAAAATTTCAAATTTTTGTTATAATTCAAGCTAATAAGCCAAAGAGAACAAACGTTTTTTCCTGTATTAAAAGGACACAATTTTAAGGAGGAATGTGTTCCCATCTCAAAACCTTTCAGAGAAGAAAAATTTTGAAGGATACATTATACAACCACCCTTAGAGAAAATTGAAATATGCAAAAAAGAGGTAAGCAAATATACTTACATATTCAGCATACTGAAGTGTTTCAATACTAGTCAATGATGACTTTAGTAAACGCAAAACTTCCTACGTACACAAAACTCAACCACATAAATATTTAAACAACGTTGTGTAGTTGATCTCCAACAAGAAAACTAAATCAAGTTCTAAATATGACATAGTCGAAAAAATGATTAATATAAAGATTTGCTAAGCAGAACTACGGGATCCATTGATATAAGTACCAATAAAATAAAGACAACAAAATTTTGAAATGTTAAAATATGTTCATCATTTATTATACTTGATTTCAGTAAACAAACATCTTTTATTATGACATGGGACCAACATGCATATGCCAAAGAATAGGAAAGTAGTCCGTAAACACACCAATCAAATGTAGAATACACAATCACAAATGATAGCAAACACCTCTCACCAAGAAATAGGAGGAAAAGAAAAATAATATTTTGCCTAAGATCAATTAAACATGAGTCATATATGTGAAATTTGTATAATATTGGCAACTAACCTTAGAGATTGAGAACTTGCAAGGCCACATGAAACATAGGGAATCAATCAATCAAGGAAAACAAATACTTGAGCTAGTTCCACGAGGTAGGAGCTTACAAACATTATACAGAGAAGTTATAACCCAAATTACCAGGTGAAAGTAGGTGAGAAAATTTTTTAACATGTTTGAAGCTTCTACACTAAAGCAAAATCTAACCGTGTAAGAAAAAAATGCATGTAAGATTTCATGAATAAATTATTGCACAAAACTACCAAATAACATCCCACTTAATTTTCATTACATTATCTAGAGAGTTATATGAAGACCGAAGAGATACATAACAAATACTTATAATAGAGTATAAGAGATCAATTGTGCATTATCAAACATATGGAGGCAAAGCTAAAAATCATCTCCAAACAAAACACACAAGGAGAGCAAAACTTCAGAAAACGCAACTACCTCTTTCTCAGCAATAAAATGAACTTTTACTGCAGAAATGGAAGGTCAAATGCATTGAAATGAAAGCATTACAAAAATCAGACAAGTTCCACATACTGATAGAAATTCGTATATGCATCATATACGCTAAAAGCAAATGAATAGAGTCCTCTGAACCTTACCAGATTAGAGCTTCCAGACCCAATCTGTCGCCTTACGACTCCAAAACTCATTTTCTCAACTTCCATTCAAGCAATAAATTGAAAATGAAAGCGTGGATCAAGATTCACATAAGTGCAATCATTCTGCATGTTCAATTACGTCTTTGTACCTTTTCCTCAGTTCAAGCGTTACCACACTCTTTTGCCAAGTTGCAACCATGCATGCGGAGTAATCTCAAATGCAATCTCCATCAATTCCATTACACATAATGCATCTTCCAATATCAGATCACACAACAAGCAAAGGGCATCCCATACCATATCACACGACAAGTATAAGGAATCTTATTCAAGATCACACAGCATGAATAGGACATTCTATTTCATATCACACGGCAGGTAGAGCATCGTATCTCATATCACACAACAAGAATAAAGCATCTCACACCTGAACACACAACAAGTATGAGGCATTATATCGAACAGGGTACAAAGATTATCTCATTTCGCCTTTTGTAATTCTCACACATTAACTTCATCAGATCATTCTAGTGTACAAATAACCTTATTTGTTTGTAAGTCATATGCATTGTAAGAATTGGAAAGCATAAAGGAAAATCATATAAATTCATGGTCATAATATTAAGAGATTTTTTAAATCCTTTTTACTTTGGAAACATTTTGTAAGAAAAACCATTCACACTAGCTCTTCAACCTAGATTCCTTTTCACTTTCTCGTAATCCTTGTTGGACTCGGGCTCATTTTGGATCTTAGAAATCCTAAAAAATCTTTCTAATTCTCTCTTAAGTGAGCTAAAGGTAAAAGCAACTTCAAGCCAGTCTGGATTCCTCTATTTTGATGAATTTTCTCATGTCGAAATAATTACTCTTTTTGGTTGCAAGAAGTGACTCAATCTCAAAATGTCACGTGTCTCTGTCCAACCCTTATCCTGAATTCGAATTGGCCGTTAGTAGGATCCAATCAATCGTTGACCTACTAACATTAGGGTCACATCACTGCTTCTCGGTGAAGTACCCCTAACTTGCCTAGCTGTCTGCCACATACTTTCTTTGCGTAGTGGCCCTTCATTGCACAATCTTTTCGCGAAACATGTTCCACTAGCAGCAATTGCCTTCATAGTATATCTACTACAAGGTCTTAACCGTATTGGTGCTACGTGGTCAGGGCCTTACAAGAATGTAACAGTACAACAACATCAAAACTAACAAAAAGCCAACGAATGTTGATTAACTCTAATACCTGCCCATTCTTTCTACCTTGTCATAGCCACTTTTTCAACCTTCAGCTTTAGATGAGAGTTCAAATTATCACTTTATCACCTGCTATTCGCACTTTTACTCTCTCCAAATTATTGTATCATCAATTCTTCTTGTTGTGTTATGTATAATGGGTTAAGAGTGATCTTATAATTCTGTAATTCATATAGTTACTAGCTCTTTGAATCACTAACCTCACTTATTTGATGCATATACTCAATCAAATTAACTAACTCAAAACAATCCAACTTATGTACACTTCTAAATTAAAATAAAGTTACTAGTCGAGGTTATTTAAAAAGAAACCCTAACTTAAAATTCAATTCTACCTCATATACACTTCTAAAATAGACATGGACAAATGGAGCTAGAGCTAATCATAATCAAAAGCAATCCCATGGACTTAATGCTAATTCCAAATGAAAGTGATTGGATAT
>JBBPDI010000023.1:22995863-23011124 GCA_037974545.1 Cucumis variabilis | reverse complement strand
TATATATTTGTCCTAATGGCACATTGTTAAAAATAGGTTCGTCAACCGTACTATCAATATGAAGTTAACCACATATATACAATAGGTCTCAAGATATATTCAAGCATGGATAAAACATTTGAATCATTGAAATATTTTCTTGAAAGTATTTGAAATATTTCATTAATCATGAAATCATTTAAACATGGTATCACTTGAAACAGTTCGTACACATTTATCATAAAACATAACTCGAAATCATGCTTTAGTAAATCATTTCACAAGCTATTCCTTGTAAAGCTTAGAAACATGTTTAATAAATATTATTTAAAACATTTTTTACTCACAAGCTATTGCTTGTGGAACTTAAAATTATGTTTATTAAATCACTTTGAAATTAATGTGTTACTCACAATACTTGTACAGATCCTTGGCCAAAAATTTATTCTAATCCTCCTTATCCTGGAAAATTCGTATTTATTCCTTATTTCGTCCCTTGAACATGAAAATATCCAAAACTTTCCTTAAATAATCCAAAAAAAACCTCTATAACATAACAATTTTGTCCATCTCACCTAAATTTTTGTCTAGAATACATAACTCGACTTAGAAAAATCATACCTTCTACAAAGTTGCTCTAAAATGGCTTAACTTTCTTACCTCAAATTTGTGAAGGCAAATTTCAAGTAATGAGTTATGTAGCCCTCAGAAAGTGCACTTTCTCATATTCACCCGAGAAACAACCTTCTCACCTTCTCTTGATCAAAATGCAAACCTTATTCAATCCAAAACACACAACAACCCTCACTCATAAATTAGACACAATTTTTAAACTTTCAAAACCAATTTTAGTAAAAATTCTCGAGTGAGTTGTGAGAAACTCCTTACTGAAGTTAGCTATTTACAGAAAGCCTTGCATGAAATTATCTTGACACCTCAACCTTGCTTAATCCACCCTTAAACTTCCTTAAGACACCTCAAACTACCTTTTCACATCAAAATGCATGTGAACATTATTAAGACACTTGGATTATTCCTTAAACCGTTTACTATAAACATGCCACATAGTTGTCCAAAACGCAAAGCTAACCTTCATGACCATCTCGCCTAATTTCTCGTCCAGACAACATGGCCCGACTTAGAAAAATCATAACTTACCATTCATATTTTCTTTATAAAACTTGCTTCTACAAAATTTCTCTAAAATGTCTAAACTTTATTACTTCCAAATGGCAGAGCAAAACGTCAAACAATGAGTTCTATAGCTTTCTAGGAATGCACCTTGCTCAGAATCACTCGAGAACTAACCTTCTCGCCTTCTCCTAACCAAAACACCAACCTTCTAGCATCTAAAATGCCAAGAAGCCCTCCTTAAAAACTAGACACAATTTCTAAGCTTTTAAGTCTAATTTGTGTGAATTTGGTCAAGTGAGTTGTGAGAAATCCTTTGTTTGTTAGCTAAAATGCCTAACCACTATGATCCTTCTATCTCACCAACCTTAAACGCCCAAAACCCCTTTCTAACCTCTATAGCCATTTTTCCAAGCCAACCCAAAACGTCTAAACACATCTCTAAGACACTAAATAACCTCTTTAGAGGTTCTTTCCTTCCCTTCGTCGCCCAATGCTAACCTCTAAACGCCCAATGTGCTATTCTTTGATACTTCGCCAATTTTTTTCCAAATTTTCTTAACTTTGACTTAAATCTAAATTTTAACCTTTCCAAAGAATCTAACTTCCTTATTCCCTTAAGTCTCATTTTCCCTTATCCTTAATAAATTCCAAACACCCAAAAATTTGGGGTTTCACATTTAATCTGTTTGGTTACTTTGTTAACAATGAAATGTGTTTTTAATACCTAGAGAATCATACTGTTTGTGTTATAAATTTTGTTGAGTTAAATGCAGATGTCAAAGCATTGTATATTCGAGAGAAGAAAGTGTCATTGATCATAATCACTTGACAAGTGTGAACACATATTTAGCTAAGCATGTGGCGCGAAGATTGTAGTGATACAATCTTATCTCCAAGTTCATCCTTCGCATACATTGCAGAGACGCCAGTGTGTGTGGCAAAATTAACAAGAGGTTCCTTGCCTTAATTAAGGAGAAATTACTAATAATGTATCCAAGATGATTAGATATAAATATAGTATACTTTTTGTATTTGGATTTCGAAAGGTGAGCAAGTATACCAATGGCGTTGAGAGGATGCTTGTCCTAATTCGAACTTAATATATATTTTATATTGACTTGAATTATTAAAGCAAAATTCATTGCGATTAGATAATTAAACTATTCCTTCATCAACATGCTTAGAAATGAGTTCAATATCCATTTTCATCATCTTGCCATGCTCAAGCGTCAAGCACCTTAGTGTCAATAATTAGGATAAAAATATATTGTGCATAATTTTACTATGTAGTTATATCGCATGATTTAGTTGCACAATAAGATAATTAGGCACTTAATTCCATGTATTTAACCCTAGACTTACTAGAAAACCTCTGTTCGCTTACACATGGATGATGAAGAGGAAAACTTGCATGACATGTACATCTTTAGAGAGTTAGCAACGTATGAATAGGAATGCACCTTTTAACGCATAATCCTATTCAGCCACTTAACAATCGCTCACTTAGAGCCTAGCATGATAAATCCATGATAGAAACTTATGCATAGAATATGTTTCAACCAGTTACAATGAAAGTACAAAAATGGAAAGCAAGAAAAAGGAGACAAAGGAGACAAGGTGCAGAATGCGTAACCAATCCTTGGCTCTTTTACAAGTTAGGAGCCAAACTGCTTCTTTTGCTGCTTCACACGCAAGGATGTACACAGCCTCCATAGTAGAGTCTGCAATGCATCTTTGCTTGATGTTATACCATACCACAGCTCCTCCCTTTAAAGTGAACACTGATCCCGCGTGGATTTCCTAGAATCCTTATCGATTTGGAAATCAGAGTTAGTGTATCATGTATGGATCAAATCCTTGGCTCCATATACAAGCATGTAGTCTCTCATTCTTCTAAGATACTTGAGAATAATTTTAATCATCGTCCAGTAGTCTAACCTTGGGTTAGACTGATACCTACTGACTATTCCCACTGCATAACAAATATCTGACCTAGTGCAGAACATAACATACATTAAGTTGTCCACAACGGATACATAGGGAATACGTCTCATATTCTCAACTTCTTGAGGTGTCTTAGGACATTGTTCCTTAGACAAGTAAACTCCGTGCCTGAAAGGTAACAAATTCTTCTTAGAGTTATGCATTGAATATCAAACCAACATTTTATTGATATAGGTTGCTTGAGACAATGCTAGCATTTTGTTCTACGATCCCTTATGATTTGGATTCCAAGAACATATTTCACCTCTCCTAAATCTTTCATTTGGATTTGGACTGCTAACCAAGTTTTAACGTCAGTTAGATATCCAACATCATTCTGAATAAGAAGGATATTGTCCACACAAAGTACTAAGAAATCTACTTTACCTTTGTTTATTTTCTTGTATACATAAGGTTCATCAACGTTTTGGTCAAAACCATAAAAGTTGATTGCAGTATCAAATCTAATGTTCCAAGAGCTAGATGCTTGTTTCAACCCATAAATGGATCAATTCAGCTTGCAAACTTTTTACTCCTGACCTTTGGTGATGAACCCCTTAGGTTGAGACATAAAGATACTCTCTTCAAGATTACCATTCAGAAAAACAATCTTGACATCCATTTGCCATATTTCGTAATAATAAAAAGTGGTTATGCACAAGAGAATCCTTATAGACTTTAACATAGTAACAGGGGAAAAAGTTTTCTCATAGTCAACCCCTTCCCTTTGGGTATACCTTTTTTGCTACAAGCCTAGCTTTGAAGGTTTGTGCCTTCCTAGCTAAATTTCTCTTTCTCTTATAGATCCATTTGCATCCTATGTGTTTCACCCCTTCATGTAGATCTACAAGCTCCCGCACTGAATTGAAGTACATAGACTCCATTTTAAGGTCTATCGCTTTCACCCATTGGTTCTTTTCTATATCATTCATTGTCTGTTTATAGTACAATAGATCCTCAACACCATCATCTGGTATGACAACCTAAGTTTTAGATAAACCCAAGTAACAGTTAGGTTGCGATAGAATTATCTCACTACATCGAGGCATTCTCAATGATTGAGAAGGATGAGACTGACCTGATGAGTTGGTTTCATCAACTCTTGATGAGGGACCACATCAACATCCCTTGTTGAGTTATGTTATAATCGAGATGTGTTTTGAATGAGACATGCTACGATATAGATACGTTATAATTAAGATATGTTATTACTGCGATGAGATATGTTGTTATTGCAATGTGATACTTATGATATGCTACATGTATAGGCTATGGTCTTCTGTTAGCTTTGTCTGTTAGAGTTGTACCTACATGGGTATCCCTCGGGATCATCACCAATATATGTTTCATGAGTGATTTGATACAGTCACTTACAAACTTGATTCTCTTAGGAGTTACTTTAGGTCACCGAAGACCAGTTCCTCTTAGGTGTTCATTCAGGATCACTAAAGACTAGATGTGTTTCTTTTAGAATCACTAGATAGCGTGTGTTTGGCAACACGACAGTTATGGGGTACTTCCTTCCAAGACCCTAATGGAAAATTAACAAACACCTAATAGGACTAGTAGTAGGTCCCTTACTAAGTATATGTTTATATTCACTCCATTTATGTTTGATTTTTCTGCGAAGGTAGAGGTAGAGAAAAGTTGGTCAATGACAAGAAGTGACCGTGGTTCGCCATAGGAAAAGTTTATGACTGCATTTGCTTTTAAGTTTTCAGTATTTTGATTTACAGTATTTTATTTAGTAATGACCTCAGCTTAGTATAAAGAGTTGGCTCATTACAGTGGGTATCAGAGTCTCCGTTTTAGGTTCAATTGATCGACTTACGATGTAAGTCTTCGATTTAATCTTTATGGCTAATATGGTCCTTCGTCACTCGCTAGATATGTTTTATGATATAAGTTTATGATTATGCATATGTTTATGACCTTGTCTGCATTAAACTAGAATTATATGAATGTTATGATTTAGTAGTGAAGGACTTTTGGTGGTGGAATTTAGGAAAAATGCCATCATGTAGAAGTGTTCAGAGAGGTGGTAGGGAAGACAGAGGACCTGGACGTAACCAGCTTGAAGGACAACCTGTTGTACAAGTTATCGACCCTGTTGCACCTGTCACTCATGTAGACCTTTCTGCCATGGAGAAAAGATACAAAGATTTCTTATTCGAAGCATTGGCACAGCATTAGTCTGCCCAACAAACCCAATCAGCTTCTGTTCAGACCCTAGCTGCAAATGTTAAGGTCCTTACTGCAAGAGTTCAGGCCCTAGTTGTAGCCCAAAACGTATCAGATCAGCTATCACCAGAATCCAAGCACTTGAGGATTTCAAGAAGTATAACCTTTAAACCTTTGATGGATCCTTGGAAGACCCTACCAAGGCACAAATGTGGTTGACCTCTATGGAGCCTATATTTTGATATATAAAGTGACCTAATGACCAAAAGGTTTAGAATGCCATGTTCATGTTGACTAACAAAGGCATGGCTTGGTGGGAGTCCACTGAGAGGATGTTAGGTGGGAATATAAATCAAATCACTTGAAAATAGTTTAGGAGGATTTTTTATGTTAAATTCTTTTCTACCACCCTAAGGGATGGCAAGCGCTAGAAGTTCTTGAGACTAAAGCAAGGCAATATGACTGTAGAGCAGTATGATCAGGAGTTTGATATGTTATCACACTTTGCTCTTGAAATGGTAAAGACCGAGACTGATAGAGTTGACAGATTCATTGGAGGCCTTAAGTTGGAGCTCCAAGGTTTTGTTTGAGCTTTTAGGCCAGTTACCCAAGCTGATGCACTGTGCCTGGCAGTGGATACGAGTATGCATGAGAGGATGGACTTGGCCAAAGCTTTAGAGAAGGGGTCAACTTCAGGATAGAAAAGAAAGGCTGAGCAACAGCCTACTGTAGCACCATAGAGGAATTTGAGGTCAGGAGGTATGTTCTAGTGGCACCAACAACAGGTTGTTGATACAAGCAAAACATTGAGAGAAATACCCAACTGTCTTAATTGTGGGAGGCCTCATTCAGGTCATTATTTAGTAGGGAGTTGAGTATGTTACAAATGTAGACAATCGAGGGACACAGTTGATAATTGCCCTCAGAAATTGTTCGAGGCTGTCTCAAACCAAATTTCCACATCCCACTTAAGAAGAGTTTTTGCCACGAATCGCAAGAGGTCGAAAAAGTTGGCATAGTGGTGGTAGGTACACTCTCAATTTTAGGCCACTTTGCATTAGTATTATTTGATTCTAGGTCTTTTTACTCTTTTATATCTTCAGTTTTTGTTTAGCATATGAGTTTAGAGGTAAAACCCTTGAGTTACATGCTATCAATTTCTACTCCATTTGGAAAAATTATGTTATCGAAAGAGAAGATAAAACCATGTCAAATAGAAATAGCAAGTCATGTATTAGATGTAACTTTGTTAGTTTTAGACATGCGAGACTTTGATGTAATTCTAGGCATGAATTGGCTTCTGCTAACCATGCAAGCATAGACTGTTTCTGCAAAGAGGTAGTTTTTAACCCTCCTAAAGCAGCTAATTTCAAGTATAAGGGGGTAGGGACTATGGTCCTATCCAAAGTTATCTCACCCATGAAGGCCAGTAAGCTGCTCAATCAGAGTATCTAGAGTATCTTGGCTAGTGTTGTAGACACCAGAAAGCCTGAGGCATCCTTATCATTTGAACTAGTCATAAAGGAGTACCCTGATGGTTTTCCAGAAGATCTTCCAAAACTTTTGCCTCTCAGAGAGATTTATTTTGCTATTGAGCTAGAGTTAGACACTGTTCCCATATCGAGAGCTTCATACAGAAGGACTCCAGCTGAGTAGAAGGAGTTGAAGGTCCAGTTGCAGGAATTGTTGGACAAGGGCTTCATTCAACCTAGTGTGTCATCTTGGGGAACCAGTGCTGTTTGTGAAGAAGAAAGATGGGTCAATGCATCTTTTCATTGACTATGGAGAGCTTAATAAGGTGACAGTCAAGAACAGATATTTGTTGCCCAAGATTGATGATTTGTTTGATCAGCTACAGGGAGCCACTATGTTCTCTAAGATAGATTTACATTCAGGATATCACAAGTTAAAGATTAGAAACAGTGATATTCCCAAGACTGCCTTTTGTTCCAGATATGGCCATTATGAGTTTATTGTGATGTCTTTTAGTTTGACAAATGCTCATGTTGTATTTATGGATCTAATGAACAAGGTGTTTAAGGATTTCTTAGACACCTTTGTGATACTTTTTATTGATGACATCTTAGTTTACTCCGAGACAGAGGCTGAGCATGAGGAGCATTTTCATCAGGTTTTGGAGACTCTTCGAGCCTATAGGCCTTATGCCAAGTTTTCCAAATGTAAATTCTGGTTGAAGCAGGTGTCTTTCCTTGGACATGTAGTATCCAGTTAGGGAGTTTCTGTGGAACCAGAGAAGATCAAAGTTGTTACTAGTTGACTTCAACCTTCTACAATTAGTGAAGCTCATAATTTTCTAGGCTTAGCAGGCTACTACAGAAGGTTTGTGGAAGGTTTTTCTCGTATAGATAGCCCTTTGACTCAGTTAACCAGGAAAGGGACTCCTTTTGTTTGGAGCCCAACATGTGAAAGCAGTTTCCAGGATCTTAAGTAGAAACTTGTAACTGCACTAGTCCTTACAGTACCATATGGATTTGGAAGTTATGGGATTTATAGTGATGCCTCTAAGAAGGGACTGGATTATGTCTGAATGTAACATAGTAAGGTGGTTGCTTATGCCTCTTGCCAGTTGAAGAGTCATGAGCGGGACTACCCTACCCATGATTTAGAGTTGGCAACAGTGGTTTTTACACTTAAGATTGGAGACATTATTTGTATGGCAAGAAGATACAGATCTTTACTAACTATAAGAGCTTGAAATACTTCTTCACTCAGAAAGAGTTAAATATGAGATAATGAAGATGACATGAGTTAGTAAAGGACTATGACTGCGAGATTTTATACCACTCAAGTAAGACAAATGTGGTATTTGATGCTCTTAATAGCAATGTATCACATTCTGCAGCCCTCATTACTAAACAGATTCCTTTGCACAGGGATTTTGAGAGAGTTGAGAATGCAGTTTCAGTGGGGGGAAGTCCCCTCACAATTAGCTCAGTTGTCAGTACAGCCAACTTTGAGGCAGAGAATCATTATTACTCAGCTCACCGATTCTTATTTGGTTGATAAGTGTCGTCTAGCAGAAGCATAACAAATTGAGGAGTTATCTATATCCTTTAATGAAAGACATGTTCAAGAGATGGTTATGTGTACCAACAGACAGTGTAATTAAGACAAAGTTATTGACTGAGAATCATAGTTCTCCATTTTCTATGCATCCAACCAGTACTAAGATGTATCAGGATCAATCATCTTGGCATACTTTGTTAGTAAATGTTTGGTGTGCCAGTAGGTGAAGACACCAAGACAGAAGACACCAGGTTTGTTACAACCTTTAAGTGTGCCAGAGTGAAAGTGGGAAAATGTGTCTATGAACTTCATTTCAAGACTGTCTTGGATTATTGTTGACAGGCTCACGAAGTCAACACATTTCATTCCACAAAAGTCCACTTATACTGCCAGTAAGTGGGAAGAGTTGTCTATGACTAAATGCCCTGTTTGTTGTTGTATGAAAGGACTTAATAGCTTCGTGTTGAGAGACCATCATAGCAATACTTCACTAAGTTAGGTCATTGTGCATAATGCACTCGTCATGACTTTTGATATTGCTTGTGTTTGCTCTCGTGTGATAAGTCATTAGTAATGATCATTGCATTTGAATTTCTCCCATGTATTTATTCACCGCATAGTTTCTAAGTCCTTGTTGAATACAAGTTTTCCTACTACTCGCCCAAGTCCAAACGAACAATAGGTTTACCGGGTCATCTAGGGTCGAACATAGGGAATTGTTTTAGATGTTTGTTTGAGATTTTACTTTAGCATTAAGGCGTTATGACAATTAAGATGTAAGAATGTGACACTAATAGCGCTGACTATTTACAACCCTAGAATCACGCACAGAGGGTGAACTAATCTAGGGGAGAATAAATCAAATTATCTTGTGTGTAGATGAATATTTAAGGAAATTCTTTGTGCTATTAACTGATCAGGAGTTGTGATTACTTTAACGTGCTATATTTGTATAAGTGGCACGTGATTAAGGTGACCTTCTCTTGAAGTGTTCAACGCCACACTTGTTCAACTTTTGAGATACAAATGACTATGCTTATTTAAGAAAATTATAACTAGGAAACTTGGCTCATAATATATATAGGACTTCTTGTTTAAGGACGGTTACCTCTCAGCATCTATTGTCTACACTTGTTCACCTTTCAGGATACAAATGTTAGAAGTTTCCTCGCTAAGGAAGAGTTTGTTGCCAAACTCCTCTTTGTATGCATTAGCTTTATTTTTGCTACTTGTCCTTTCGGGTAGTTGGTGATTGACACAATGCCAAGTGATGAAAATAGCTAAACTAATGCAATAAGAATTATAAGTTAAACTCCTTATTAAGAGTTGATCACAACACTTCTCCTTTAGTAACACACAGAAAGATGAAAAGTTAAGAAATGATGGAGAACAGGGGTAAACATGCAGTTATGTATAAAAAGAATATAAGCTTTCAGCCAGTGTACAATATAAACAATATATACTGTCACACCTCTCCCTGCAGACCTACTTGCCTGTCTCGTGAGACGGCGTGCAACTCCAGCAACCTTGACGCATCAACATCAAAGACACTCCTTTTAACTTCCTTAGCTTAATCGCCAGAACACTTAACATAACAAATAAACTCAAGGCGATTAGAACTTATCGCGAAAAAGATGAAACAAATTTTAACTTTATTTCCAATAAGGCGTTTAAAACAAAAATAACATGATACAACACTTATCCAAAAATTGACAACTTAAACTAAAACGCCTGGCAGCTTCTTACTTTGCAAGCCTAAGCTCTCTTTTCTCCTTGGCCTCAATGCCTAAGCCCTAGAAGATAAATTTTTTGAAAGAATAAATCTAAAAGACTTAGTGAAGTTTTATGATAACCTTTTCGCAATACCTTTTTATAAACATCATTTCACATAAACAACATCAGAGCATTTCGCATAAACCTTTCTTTATGCTTCACAATCAAATTGAATAAGCAAATATTAGTCAAATACTCCTTTTGCCAAGGATCTTGAATCATTCTCTACACTTGGTCTCATTACCTCGCATTTGACTACTGTATCAACAACATCCAAGAACATACAAATTTGTCCTTGTTGCTCAGGCCGCTAAGCTTTATACGGTCCTTTCAATGTATAAGCTCACTTTTTTAATCATGTGGTCCGTACACCCCATGATGGCCTTGACTCTTTATGTGTACATAAAAGTTAGCATCAAATCATACTTTCACCATTATAAATCACGTTTGAAACAGATAAACTGTTCATATAAATCATTGTTGAAATTCTTCTGTCATTGAAATCACAATAAAGTGAAATAACATAAAACATTTAAGAAAAACCACTCACAGATCGTAGATCAAACCCTTGACTGAAATGCTTGTCAAATTTCCTCTTATCCTAAAATAATGGAAAACAACTCTAATTAATTCCCTTCATTCTAAAACATCAAATACAACCCCAAAACATTTAGAAAAAACTTTCTAAAACCAAAATGCATGCCTAACATGCCATGCTAAATTCTTAAACTCGGCCACAACTCAATCTTGGCTAGAACTCCACTTCTTATTTAGACCATTATAACTTAAAATCTAGAACTCAAATAAAAATATTTCCTTCTACAAAGTTGTTAAAAAATGTCTTAAGATTCATACCTCAAAAGTAAAGTGAGATATTAGGAAAATTAAAAAATAATAATAATGGTATTATTATAAAGAAGCCTTTGGCTTGGTGCAAAAGAAAGAGTTCATCTTCTTCCTCCTTCATTCAACCCTAACACCGCCAGCCTACCTTGTCATCGTTCGAGTTCTACCAAGACCAGACTTCTTCGTTGTCAGTCGTTGCCCATGCCTAGCCAAGAACAAGCTTGTTCCTGAATTCCATTCCAAGTTTTTTGAGCCAAGGTCTCCATTCGTCACTGGTTTTATCTTTGACGCTACATCTTTGTCCACCGTTTGCAAGAACCAACCGTTGGTTCTTTTGCGTTTTCCCTCCATGCAAGCCTATCCCGAGATTTAAGTCATTCACATCCATCAGCTTTAGTCTCATTCGTGTCGCACACTCCACCAGATTTGAGTCGTGTGCTCTCTTTTGCCAATCGTTTCCCTTCGTCCAAGCTGACCCTAAGGTATGTGCCCTTGCCCTCTTTCGAGTCGTTTGAGCCGAGCACCTTTTTCTTTTTGCCTAGTCAAGTCGTGAGCCTTCTTTTGCTCCTTTTCAACTATATTTGAGATACTTTTTTGTAAGGTTTGATTGGATTTTGGTATGCCATCAAGTAAATTATTTTTGGATTAAGTTAGATTATTTTCTTAAATAGGATTATTTTTCTTGAAGATGTATTTGGCAAATTGTGGAATAATTATTTGGTGGAATTTTTCCCAACCAAGGTTGAATTGGTTTCAACCTTAGTTTGGGTAAGCTTGGATACTTAGGTAAATAATTGGATAATTGATTGACAAAATTATTAATTTAATTTTGATTATATTTAGGATTGGTTTATTTCAATTTTGACTAACAATCAAGGTAATATTGTGTTAGCTAATCTCAAGGTAAGAGATTCCACTATTGGAATCTCGATAATAGATTAAGGAGCTTGCATGTATATCTTCCTTATTATGCATTAATGTCGATAAGACACATAATGTGACTGTTAGGGATGATTGATATAGATGGTTACATAGATTATCGTTATGTATGACTGAGTTATGTTGTGACCTAGATGTGTTATGAATGAGATATGTTATGACTTAGATATGTTATGATTGAGGTATGTTGTTACTGCAATGTGATATTTATGATATGCTACATGTATAAACTATGGTGTTTTGTTAGCTTTGTCTATTAGAGTCATACCCACATGGATGTCCCTTGGGATCACCACCAGTATATGTTTTATGAGCGGCTTGATAAGGTCACTTACAGTATGATTTTCTTAGGTGTTCCTTCGGGACACTAAAAACCAGTTCCTCTTAAGTGTTCTTTCAGGTCATTGAAGACTAGTTTCTCTTAGATGTTCCTTCAATTGATCACCAAAAATTAGATGTGTTTCCTTTGGGATCACTAGATATCGTGTGTTTGGAAGCACAATAGTTATGAGGTACTTCCTTCCATAACCCTAATGGAAAGTTAACAGGCACCTAGCAGGACTAGTAGTGGGTCCCTTACTAAGTATATGGTTATTCTCACTTTTTGTATGTTTAATTTTTCAAGCAAATATAGAGGTAGGAGAAAGTTGTCGAATGACAAGAAGTGACCGTGGTTCGCCATAGGGAAAAGTTTATGATTGCTTCCACCTTTAAGTTTTCAGTATTTTGATTTACAGTATTTTATTTAAAATTTCAGAACTTATGAGTACTCTTATGATATTTTCTTATTATTTTAAATAGGGCTCTGAATTATTTTCTTATTATCTTATTATTTTCTTATCAGAACTAGGATTGACAATTTACTTTTATTTCAACATAATTTATTTATAATTTATAAATGAGTGTTTATGGTTTTTATTGAAAGATTATTTTTTTAATTTTAGTAGTAATGACCTCAACTTAGTATAAAGAGTTAGGTCATTACAACCACCTCCTCCTCCCAAATCCAAAAAGCTAAAATCTTACCTGCAAATCCAAAAATTCAAGCCCTCTGAATCCAAAACACCCAAACCAGTCTTTCAAATCACATCCCCTCCTTCCTCATCAATGCAAGAACCTAATAATTCTCTTACCTTAGTTATATATGACCTAACCAAAATCTCCATCCCACAGCAACAGGGGACTCCTCAAACTTTTGTCACAACTCTACTAGACCAAACCAAACCACTTGACCATGAGGAATCATTCAAGAAAATATTTATTTTGATGTAGCAGCATTCATTTACGACACATTTAAGGAGTTTGAAAAAGTGACACCGAGCCCTCTATTGTCACAAAAAAGGCAAGTCCTAAAGCAGGTGATTGATGACCTACTCCAAAGGAGAAAGGAAACAACCCCTAAGGTAGATGACGATATAAACCTCTTCTCACTGCCAAAGACAAGGTACAAAAGCCTCAACGCAATATGACAAGTAGAAGGAGATGGTGAAGGAAGATGAGGAAGAAGTTAATGAAGACTGCACCCTTAAGTTCATAGACAACTATGTTTGCAAGCAAATGAACAAAGGATTTGAGGATATAATCTAGTGCCAAAGCAATCTTCAAGAGATGCATCTGCAAAATCAAAAGAAGCTAAGCGATATGGAACTGAAAGTTGATAATTTGTTAACTTCTAGGAATACAAGTTATTATAGCCTTTTAGATAGAATAATGAGACCAAAATGCATAATAAGTGTGTCAAAACGTGTCGCTTATGTTGTAAATTCATAAATATTCATAAATACACTTTACATAAGTCTTTATGCCTGTTTCACCTTGGTTTTAGTGACATAATGTAGGATATGAACAAAAAAAGAAGCTAGTCAATCACAGAGGAACTTGCACAAAGACTATGTGAGAAGACTTTGCCTAGCAAGTACAATTTCTAGGAGAGATCTACATTAATATGTGAGAAGATATTCACTAGAAGACAAAAGTGGTAGATGAAGTTGATGTGACTTTACAATGGCTACTTTTAACGCTGACATACTTAGAAGAAAGAAGCTTCCTGCCAAAAGCTATCTATAAAAGGACTTCATCCTCACCAAGCAAAATGATGCTTGAATGAGCCAAACCCTTTAGAGAGGTGGAAATGAGGAGCCTTTCCACCATTTGTAAAAGTTTTTCTTCTCTTCTTCAGTCAGTCTGTAAGTGAGAGCTTAGAGTTCGAATGAAGAAGAGACCATCTTTCCATTTTTTCCCTAACTTGTAATGTCATTTATGTACTTTCCATTTTTGTATTTCTTTATAATGTATCTGTTCATATTGTACAGTGGCATAAGACCTATATTCTTTAATACATTGCATATTTATATCTTTTCAATCCATCACATCTTTACTATTAATTTGTCAATGTGTTATTTGTAATTTATGATCCATGATAGATTTTTGATAAGAAGCTTAGTTTATATCTCTTATAGCATTAACTGAGCTATATTCATCACTTGGTCAGTGTTTATTGTCAATTAACTGAGAGGACAAATAGCAAGGATATGGCTAATGCGCGCAAGGAGGAGTTTGGAGACAAACTCCATCTTAGCAAGATAACTTCCATCATTTGTGTTTTGAAGAGAGAACAAGTGTGGTTATTTGGGGCCGAGGGGTTATCTTCTAGGTCTTATAAGTGAAATCTTCTAGGTCTTAAAAGAGAAGCTCTATAGGTCTTATAAGTGAAATCTTCTAGATATACCATGCCTTCGGTGAAGTACTTTACAGGTGTCATGTGTGCATGCATAATTTCAACAAGCAAGAGGTGTTAATAATTTTTCATGTAAGACTTAGTATAGATAGGTCACTTCAAATTGGAATCTCTCCGAAATTACTCATGCATTTTTGCTGAAATTAGTCTTAAAAGATCACAAATTCAACCTATTTTCTAAGCTAGGGCTACTGGTTAAATTTTAAGAAGAGGAAGGTTGAGTTTGAGTCAAAAGAAGACAGAAAAGTCATTTTCAAAAAGATTATGAGTAGTGTTCATTTCAAGGAGGCTATAGAACACAAATCGTGGAGGTTTTGACTAAAAGTTTGAGGTAAGTTAGTTAAGGCATTTTTCAAAAACTTTTTAGAAGGAAATATTTTCATTTGAGTTATGGAATTTAAATTAACCACTAAAGTGGAATTAAGGTTTTGGCCGAAAAATGATGTCATGGACAGTGATGATGGTTGGTCGAGTATGAAGGATTACTAGGCATGATGGACGTGCATTTTGGGTTGAATTAGGTTAGCAAGGTACTTGTGGGCTTATAATGGATGCACAGCCCGCCTGCAAGGCAAGCAACATACAAGGTGCGAACGACCAAGCAAACACACGCGACAAGCCCTACATGCACGAAGGGACACACGAGACGCATGAGGCGCACA